>JAQFZC010000127.1:0-79199 GCA_034695205.1 Dicyrtoma fusca | reverse complement strand
CGCCCCGCTTGGACTCTTCCCTGCTTCCTTTACCCTCTTTGTCACATCTGGCCTCTGCCAATTTCTGGCGGGCCGACTGATTTGGTCAGTTATTGTGATCTGCTCACTCCTTCCTTTACACCACTCATCTGAAACAACCCACTGCACTGTCCCCAACAAAAAACAGTGTCGTTGTAGATTTTGCCCAAGAAACTATTCAAGTAGTGCTTGTAAACGCCGTCACGAAATGACTTGCAAGCAAAATCCAAAACAAAGTGATGCGCAGTGGGTGCAAAAACAAAAACAGTTCAAGTGTACATTGTGTAAGTTTTCTTCCATCCCAAAAAGTAATCTGAAAGTTCATATGCGAACACATACGGGAGAGAAACCCTTCGCTTGTTCTCTTTGCAATAAATGTTTTCTCCGGAAAGGAGACTTGCAGGATCACATCTTTACCCACACGGGTGAAAAATGATTAACATGTTCCTTTTGCGACAAAGTGTTTTTTCGTAAGACAAGTAAAATAATTCACGAAAGATTGTGCAAGCTAAATCCGAGACAAAAGGACGAAGATTGGGTGGATGAGCAAAGGAAGTACAAGTGTGACGCCTGCACTTATCGTTCAAGAACGAAGGGTGACTTAACCAGGCATGTCAAAATCCATACTGGGAACAAACCATTCGGATGCTCATTTTGTTCAATGCATTTTATTACAAGGTACGCACTTTGCAGACACTTGAGAACCCATATGTACAAAGGAAAAGCCATTTAAATGTCTAACATGCGATTATAGCGCTGTTTGCAGTTCTGCACTAGCGATCCACGTCAACACTGTTCATACAAAAGAAATTCGTTTTTCCTGTTCAATCTGCTCAAAAGGATTCTACACAAAATCCCATTTCACAACCCAATCCCACATCAGAACACACACTGAAAAAAAAGCCCACTCCTGCCACTTTTGTAACACGTTCTTTACGGAGAATTGTGCTAAAACTCGACACCAAAAGATTTGCAAATTAAATCCGCAACAGAAGGACAAAGAGTGGGTGGACAGCCCAAAGAAGTTCAAGTGCAACCTTTGTGGATTTGCCGCAAGTGTCTTAGCTAAAGCATTCCAGAACCCATTCAGGAAATCAACGATACAAATGCAATCACTGTGCTGTGACGGCAAAACAGCAAACAGCGCAACGGTAGTATGAATAGTCACCATAACATTTGCCATAGTCGGAGAATTTAAAATAGGATTATGTATTTTTTATATTCACATAATTATTAAATAAATATTTTAGAAAATTAATTAACTCATTGTCATTTCTCAAATGGAGTCCGTGACACCTTAACGACACATTACCGCACAGTCCATGCATGCAGATAAGAAAAATTTCGTTCTAATTTTTTTTTAAAGCGCTGAGGAAGGTCAGCAATCTACAGCCAACGGAACACAGCCGACGGTGGATCCTGACGCAACTTTGGCGATCAAATCTTTAAAATAATTCAAAACGGGTTTACGCAATCTAGTAAAAGCTCACAAAGTAAGTCTGTCAAAAAAGAAGAAAAGCCAAAGGAGCTTCCCACAGTTTTTTAAAAGGGCCAAAAGAGCGTTTTATGTGTGTGTGTGTTATTACGCCTTTGTAGTGCATATAGCTTCAAGTAGCGTAATTCAACCAGTAACTTAAAAGTTGGAGATGGGATAAATTAGTTTTAATGGTCATTTTGCATCTCCGGTCGTGATGCATCATTGGGACAAAATTTACACAAGGCGAAAGTATTTACACACTGGCTGCACTTTGCACTCAGAATGCATTGAGTTTCGGAATTAAAATGACCACCGAGCGATGTATGCACAATCCTTGGAATTTGCTTCATAATTTTCTGATGAAAATAGAGTGAAAACTGATCAAATTGGTCTCTTTATCTTCCTCCTTCTTTATCTTTCTTTTTGTACACACATACTATGGTGATGCACGTGAGTAGACGTGCAGAATACTTCGCGGTATTTAAAAACTTCAGACATTTTGTGCGACAAATTTTCGAACCAGAACTGCTCGTATATTTTTGAATAATTTTTGGATGAACCCGTTCATGGAATCGAAGGAAGTTTGAAATTATTGGATTGGGAATGTTCCCGTAGTTTCAGTTTCAAGCTAGGAACTTTTTACAATAGAACTTTTTGCTTTTTAAAATTTGAAGCCTCTGGTTTTTTAAACTCGACTGATACTCTAAGTCTTAGTTTAAATGTTTGAGCTACGAATATTGCAAAAAGAATTTTTCAGAATTGTTAGAATTGTTTTGGTGGATTCTTTTTGCTTTCTCTATGTTTGAAAATAATTTAAAAAAATATTGTAGGTTCATTTTTAAAGCTTATTAAACTACGTTGTAGACTCTTGTAGTGATTTTCGGATATTTTTAGGCTTCGAATTTACAAAAACATAATTTTTCATGAATTGACGGAATTTTTATGAATAAAGGCATCTGAAATTAAAAAGGAGTACAAATAGAAGCAGCAGTATAATTACAACTAGAAAGAATGAAACGCCACACTATTTTGGATGAAAACTTGCTGACAGCGCTGACGTCCTCCAATGTTGTTTAAAAAACTAGTAAACGGGAAAGATCCCGATTTTTTAAATGTTAGAAACAACGCAAATCCTTAACCACTCATACATAAATATATATTTTTAAAAAACAGAGTTGGAGTTTCACTTGTGAGGAATGATAAAACTGATAAGTATTTTCAGTCGAGACGAAAATATGTGCGTTACTTTAAAAAGCTCGAAAAAATAAATTTTTGAAAAGGAATTCTCATAAACTCTGAAAAAGGTTCGTTACTGGGTTTTTTGTATTTGCAATTAAATTGTAATTTAGGAAAACTTAAATATGAAATATAAGAAAACAACAGTGTCAGATCCACTTTCTTAGAAACTGGCAAACTAAAAATTCTTAAGGACAGAGTGTTCCGGAATATTTATGAACTTTAAAAACTTTTAAGGCTTAAAATTCTCCGAATCTTGCCACTCGACGAACGAAGATTGCGAGGGGACTTGATCGAAACTTACAAGCTTATTAATGGGATGTACTGTGTGAACACTGCTTATATTTTCTTAATATAAACACCGAAGGCAGGTACGCACCCCTCTTAATAAAATCAAGAGTTCAAACCAACTCCCGTTCACATTTCTTCACACAACGGATAGTGCCACAATGAAAAGATAGTGAAGTGAAAAACAGTAAAACAAAACGAGCAATCGTTAGTGTGAATAAATTCAAAAATAATCTTGATTTTAAAGGCTGGACCTTTAAGGGCAAGGCCTCAAACTTAAGTCTCACAGAGTGATTATAAGTGCTACTGGGAAAACTCAAGAGAAATATCTCAATCCTTAAATTAGGGATACTACCCCAGAAACAATATTATTATTATTATTATTTAAATGAGGTTTCTTTACGAATTCTGAAATTGAAAACGTGCTAAAATTTTATAAATTAGTAATATTAAAATTTTGCCACCGTAATGTTAAAAAGTTTGGACATACAAATCCTAGATCTCTCGTTTTTCAGGAATTTTTCAAAGGGTCTGACCAGATTTTAAAAAATGTAATTTGAAAAAGTTTGCTGGAATTCTCGAGGGTACGAATTTTGAGAACATAATTGTTTTGGTATTTAAATAAGTTTTTCAAACCCGCGAAAGCTACCACATTTATGGAACTTTTCGCAATATAAGGTTGTTCCAGGAATTTTAAAACAATTAAGCTTGAAATTAAGACAGAAAAAGTTTCCAGCTTTTGTGGCATCTTATTCGGATTTTACCTGTACTTAGAAACATTCGTCTAGAAGTCGGAATTTTGGAAACTGGAATGCGTCATCATTTTCAAAAATATCGAAATTAAACTGTTTTCAAAATTTTCGATAATGTTTAAAAGACAAATTTTGAAACGGAACTTGCTCTGGGTCGTTTTAGTTTTGTAAACAATGAATGTATAGGACCCCAAGGCTTACGAGAACTTCAAAATAGAACATTATACCTGTGACTTAAAATACAATTTTAAGGATTTTCAAAATAAAAGTGTGTAGAAATTGGAAAACAAGGCAATTGTATTAGGAAAATTTTACAATTGAATATTTCTTAATTTTTCGGAATTTTAATACCGAATAGTTGCTGGAATTGTTTGAAATATTAACAATTGTAAATGTATCCTTTGTTTTAGAAAGTTTCAAGCTGAGAGTTTTGAAACGACACCGATCCTGGATTCTTTGTTTAAAAAATGTTGTTCCCGGAAATAGTTTAAGAAATACGAATCATTGGGGAATTTTTGAAATTATTAAAATACAAATGCTTTCGTAATTTCTGACAATTTAAAAATATAGTTTTTAGGGTCACTGATCCTCCTACTAAAAAAAATTAGCGTTTAATAGGTTAACCCGGATGTTTGTAAAACATCGAAACGTTATGGAATTTTCGGGAATTTGTCAAACTTCTTCCGGAATTGCGTTTAGGAATATTTACGGAAATTATAAGAATACAAATTTTTAAACTACGATTTGCGAAATAGAAATGTTGTTAAATGCTTGGAAGGGAAGCTGGAATATCTTGATACTTCAAAAATGTTTTGTTTACGCTTTTTAAAAAATACTAAAACCGATGCTACTTTTTACAACTTCTGAAATCCATAAAACATGCATCTTCAAATTTGTATACATATCCAAAAACAACAAATTATGCACAATTCTATGCACATGCAGTAAATGATATGAAAAATATTTTTTTAAAAGGTTACTGTCGCTCACAGGGAATTTTTGTTTATTCTCTTACCTGTGGCATACATAGATGACAACAAGGGTCCTTGACTAGTTTAATATATCTATCGTACGAAAGCATGCACGACACAAACACCTTAACGTCACAAATTACCACGGGATATTTGATATTTGTTTAATGTCATAAAGCATACATGGTTACAAACACCGTGTTGATCACTAACTTAGATCAGGTAGAGAGTACCAAAGAGAGCAGACATAGAGAATATAAGTACATGCTACGTTACAGTAAAGGTTACAATAGTAATAATAAACACTAGTTACAAAAGTAATTACAAAATTCGGAACAGCTAATATACCAACTAACGACTAACATACCAAGAAGGTAAAACTATATCCATGTTTCAGGATTCATGATGAATTTGGAAATTTCATCATCATAGATGGACTCAAATTTGCTTAGCACTTTTTCATCGCAGCTATTTAATTGCCTTATTAGAGTTGGCACAACAGAGTTAAAATATCCACTGCGTTTACTCAGTACTGAGCGAAATCTATTTCTAGACCTAGTGTTATTGTATAATTTAATACATGGATTGATTATTTCTCTAAATCTCATAGATTTATATAATGACAGACCCAATTTCAGTGCTAGTTTACTTATTCTATTTCGGATAGGCATAATTTTTAGCTTATTGGCAACGGATTCATGGTTGTTGGTGGTTACTCTACATTTCAAGATTACTGCAAAACATCTCATTTTTATTCAAACTATTCTGTTCATATCGGCTTTGGTGATACTCGGACCCCATGTGGGAATGACATATTCCAAGTCTGATCTAATGTAAGTTTTGCATACCAAGCACAGTTCAGATTTGGACAAACCAAGATAATCAAAGGTTACAGACAAAATAATATAAAATTACTATAGGTTAAAATAAGACAGAGACTAATATTGTAACGTCTATATATAGTTTTAATAATTCATTACAATCCTTTACTAACTGCCTTGTTATGGATGGTGCTACTGATTTAAAATATCTTACTCTTTTAAATAATATACGTCTGAGTTTTGATTTACAACTAGTTTTTGAGTTGTCACATATAATAGGATTGAGGATACTCCTAATCTAGTTAACTTACCTATATAATTGCATTGCCTTGTCTTACACATAGTATTTCCTGAAGTAATATGCAGATATAGTGTTTAAATAAATCAAGCATATTTTGTAGCTGATCGTTGGTCGCTTTAACGAACCGTGGTTTTTATTATTAATTATTATTTTGATATTCTTTGTCTAAAAACTTTGCAATAGTATTTAATTGAACATTGGATGTGCCTTCGTAAATCGATCCAACTTTGCTGTCTCTGTAAAACCTTTCGACTGGGAAGTCTTTCGTATATCCAACTCCTCCCATCCATTCCACACATTTTGATGTAGTTTCAGCTGCTACTTCTACAAAATTTTCCAAATTATTTTAAAACATGCAAAGAGAATCCATCATGGCTGGTAATATATTTCATAAATGATTTTGACGAATTAAATAATACATTATTTATTTTCTATTAATTGCTTGAATTGAATTGTTTTCTCTTAATTAATTTGAATTGCCACGGATTACGAAAATAAATATTCCACTTTCCACATGATGTTAGCGGAATGCAAACATTAATTTTCCATTTCCTTTTGGATGTACAATTTTTTAAAGCAATTTCTTCCTTGTTTCATTAAGTAAAGGCTTGAGACAAGCAAGAAATTCTTGCTAGACAGGCTATATGGAATTGTTTGAATTGAGCCCCAGATTCTCCTTCCCGGATGAAAGTTGAAGGAAAACCAAGACTATGGTTAAACTTATTATATAACAACTTGTATTTTATTGAACAACTATATTCCATAAATTTAACCCTTAAAAGAAAGCAGAATAAAATAACAATTACGCTCACAATCAACAATTAAAGATTCGGTAAAATTACGAGCCAAGAGCCCGGAGTACTAAGCTTCCATTCTCTCTCAACACTCACCCCAGACTGTAGTAGTCAGATACCCTACTTGCTCAACACAAAAACGCGAAGTTGCTTTCATTCGGTCTTGGCATCCGTGCTGCTGAAATTGCGACCTACACCACACATCTTTTCAGTAGCAATATATTACTAGCAACGTTGACTATGACCATTGCACAGATCTTTACACATACATGCCATTTACAACAGGAATAAACATTGTTGGGAGGGTTTCAGGAACTTACCAGATGCGTAATATTTAGCCATGGATGCTTCCTTCACAAAAGGCAAATTGGCTTCTTTTAAACGGCAAGCGTTATAAACCAAAAGCCTGGCACATTCTATCTTCGTTGCAATCTGGGATACCTGATACTGAATTGCCTGCATACATATTATACACAATACATATTTATTGCTAACATGTCTTTTTAACGAAATAAATGTTTTTGTAAAGTAAAACTATAAATTCAGATTTAAAATTTAAATCCTGTCACCTGAAAATCGAATATTCTTTTTCCAAATTGCTTTCTTTGCAGAAGGTATGGAATAGTAACGTCGAAGCATCCTTGAGCTATCCCCAACATTTGAGCACCAATGCCGATTCGTCCGCCATTTAACATGGTTATTGCATACTTGTATCCTTGCCCTAATTCACCCAGTATGTTACTTGCAGGGATCTAAAATACCGTTCAAATGGGTCAATATCTGTTGTTCATTCAGGTCTAATGAAATGCTCAATTTTTATACAATCTGTCGTGACTCTGAAACCGGATAATCGGAAATCCAATAAAAACGATAAATGATCATATATATATATATATTCACCAAGCTGTTTCCTGATAGCCTGATTAAAAGGCATATAAATACTTAGTGCAAATTACTTTAACATTGTCGAAATGAACTTCACAGGTGCTGGATGAGCGGATGCCCAATTTATCTTCCTTCTTGCCTATCGATAATCCAGGAGTGTTGCGGTCTACAATGAAGCAAGTAATTCCTTTGTATCCCTACGAAAAGATGAATCATAAATACAAAATAGGTATGCACATGTATTCGTAAAGCAAACCGCGAAGTAGCACACAAAAAATACAAGCAATATAGTACATTTGTAATTGACTGATAACTCACCTTGGTTGGATCGACATTTGCCATTACTAGAAATACTCCTGCAACATCTGAACTAGAAATCCACATTTTTGAACCATTAATTACATAATTGTTTCCATCTTTATCAGCCCTAGTTTTCAATGCAAACGCATCAGATCCAGCTTCCGCTTCAGATAAACAAAAGCACCCCACCTTTATTTTGGAATACATCCGCACACATTAGTACATGTATTACATGACCAATTTTCAAGGCGCAATTAAAAGATTCAGAATTTCAAATACAGACATCAAAGCTACATACTGTGTTCGTAGAGAGCATGGGTAAATATTTATTTTTTTGATCTTCGGTTCCAAGGTTAAACATCAGGGTATTAATGAGTGTGTTCTGAATGTCACAGTACAAGGCGACACCCGGGTCAACTTTGCTAAGCTCCTCAATTACGACCACTGCTGTTGCAAAGGAAGCACCGGTCCCTCCGTACTTCTCCGGGATTTCGATTCCCATGAGCTTTGTTGCAAAAACAATACCGTAGGGTTAATTCATTATACTGTAATCATACGGGTTTAAATTCTGTATTGGACGGTCTAACAACACATATGCACTGACTCCATTAAGAAACAATGATTCTAGAACACCCGGATCCACTACTCCCTCGTGGTCCATCTTTCGTGAAAGGGGCGCAATTTTCTCCTTGGCTAGTTTTGAAACTGTATGAAAAGGAAATATGTAATTTAAAAAATTAATGTTTTCTGTGATGGGTCAAGATATTTTAAGCTTATTGGTATTTTTAATCGGCTGTCACACACAAAACTTACCAACATCTTTCATAACCTGCTGCTCGTCGGTCAATAGTGTCACGGGCAATGGACCAGAAGCCACAGAATACGGAGAGTGAAATGAGTTAGTGATGAACAGAGCTCCATTTTGTTTTAAAAGCGTATTTTTCAAAGGACGGAAATATCGCCCGCTTTCCTAAAAAAAACAAATTGGACATTGCTCTCAACTTAGTTCTTAACATTTTTACATATATGTAGTAGCAATGAAAGCGTTCCAATGCGACGTGACAAATGACATACCCGCAACAATTTCATTTCAGTGCTGTCTCCTTCCTTCCTTAAGTCGATTAAAGCTTCGTCTTTAATTTAATGATGTACAGATTTTGTGTAAAAAAACAAGGCAAAGAAATCTCTCCTCTTCCTACTTTTAAAAGCCACCAACTGAAAAAAAAAGATGATACAATTTTAAAAACAAAAGCCAATATCTCACAAACATAATAAATTATATAACACTCTGCGTCCAACTGTAATGACTCCATTAAGTAAACATATCCAACAACAGTTAAAATCCACTAAGGCGAGTAAGTCCACAGTTTGTGACCGAAACAAACCAACAAGCAAATGTGTACAACAATTTATTTCAATCGTAATTAAATACAAAAACGCTATCCACAACAAGCCATTAATGTATTTATTCTAACACAAATTAGGGCAGTATTAGCCTCCCTCCTAACAACTAAATGTTTCACTTAATTTCACTTTACACCTAAGTTCCCTTATACCAATGTTTGACGAGACCTATACCATCTAATACCCAGGGGACCCCTCCAGAAAAAATCGGCCTTGAGGGAACACGTGAAGGCCTGGCGTACTGAACTATAATGATGTTTCACAGGGTAGGGTACCCGGGTGCGGGTAACTCCCCTGTTTTACATTTGATTGTTAATCACTTGTTAATCAAATGTAACACAATACTGGAAATTTATTCGCGTACTATCCTTACTGAATATCAATCGATCACATTCCCCCCCCCCCCCCCCCCGATCTCAATTTCACGGGACACACCGCAACCCTAATAATGCAAGTCTTAGCTGAATCGAAAGAAACGAAGGATTGATTTTAAGATAAAATGGTTACTTCTAAATCATATAGTATACCTTATATCTTTATGTACTGTGTCTTACCTATTACTGGATAGTACACCAATAAATTAAAAGTCAAAATATTACTTAAAAACTCAAGGGGTATAATTTGCGTAAAAAATAAGATTATATAATTTCTTAAAATGAATGAATATTAGGTATACATCCTTTCAATTACCCGGAAAGTTATACAAGCAGGTAAAGTGCCTGTGTGTGTGAGAACCCACTTAGGTACCTACTTATGTCAATATGTACTTATGCACTACAGCGTATTCAACACATCGGACTCATGTATACTTATACATATGTAAAAATAAGCCGTCAATACCAGTCACACACACAAATCACACAATTGGTGACAGCCTCCAAGCTGTCTGAATATTTAATTCTTGTCACGGTATGTCAGTAATTATTTCTTGCAAAAATTAACAAAGCTATTAAAACATAAGACCTTGATTTCACTTTCAAGCTTAACAATAATCATGGTTAAAAATGATGATTAACGGGATCTCACAGTGATGCAACAATGCAATGGTTAAAGCTGCAAAGTGAAATTAAGGTCCAATAAACTAAGCAATAAGAACTGTCACAATTAGTGGGTACCCACATTGCCCTTTATCCACTATGAAAGTGTCAAGTGCAAGGTAATTGTGCCCAAATATATCTCAACTGGAAATATGACTTCACACAAAGACAAAAATGATCTTTCTTATTGTTACTTAATTCTCTCCAAAAATAAATAATAGGTATATAAGTATAGCTTTACTTACTTGCGCCTTTCATCCGTTCCCACTAACTGCGTTGCGCTCAAAAACGAAGAGTTTTTTTCAATCCCAGACCCAGTCCCAGTGCGGATAGTGTAGAGGTTGTCGAAGTCACGCCATGTACCTCTAAACGACCTTGAGAAATAAATTCAGTTGAAATAATTATAGCATTGGAAGATATATATATAATAATAATTCTTGGATCTTGACTTGCCCAGCCTGCCTGAAGTGAAGTGCTTCGTGCCCGTGTGCCTAGTGCCTAAATACACTTGCTTTTTGCTTATATAAGATATGAAAGAAAGATCTCTGATCTTCTGAGAGAGATGAGATCCTACTTCTACATTCTACTTCTACATAATGGAAGAAGGGCGCACAAAAATTCAAATATGAGTCAGCTGTTTCTGCAATATTATTACTTATGTTAATTATAACGCATAACTTAAATATATAAATATATATATATTTGTACAGCAGTAGTAGTGATATAGTAAGGGTATTTTTTTAAACCATCATCATCATCATCAATTGCTCTACATACATATGTTGATTACTTTAAGTTCAAGTTAGTCTTTATTTCAAAGGAAAAGGAGCCCACGGAGCAGTCACTACTACTAAGTGTTTCAAGCTCGTATGGACCACACTCCATATCCTAAAGCAGTAAATAAATGGAAAGCTTCCCAAAATCAAAATCCAAGAGCCAAAGCCAAGGTAAAAAAAGGTTGTAGAAACATTGATACATCGTATCTTTATCTGCAGGATCCTAAATAAGTGAGTCTTTCCAATCATCATCATCATAATTACTTTACAATCATACGATACCTGTTACTGTTACGTGAACGTGGTGATTCTGTCTAAAACGAATGTACGAGAGGTACCCATCCATCCATCATAAATACTCATTGCTAAACTGATGGGGGTACTGAATAGGAGTGTCTCTCTGTCTCTTCAGCCAGCCAACAATTACAATTAAATGCTGGCGTCAAAATAGACGGTGACGGTTGTAGCAACTAGAGTTTTTGTGAGAGGAAGTTTAGCTACCCCGCCTGTGGAAGGTTTGAAATAATTATCAAAAACATAAAAAAAACAAAAAACAAAGCTAGTGGAATGGGCTACGTCTGTAAGTTCCATGTGACCCATTGGCCCATACTTTACGCAGATGAAGAAAGAACGTCTGTTCAGTTGAGTTGATGAGAGTTGAGTTGAAGTTAAAAAGTTTTTGAAGGGAAACTCTTAGTTGACTGGCGAGAGAGTATCCTTGGCTCAACCCAAGAGTCTACTTCTAGTCTCATCTGAACTCTTGGTCGAGAGAGAAGGGAGAAGGGGTTGACTGACGAGTTTTAATATTCTAAATTCTCTACACTCTACTTCATCTACTTCTGCTACTACATACTCCTCTAGCTCTGTGCTGATCTTTAAGATTATATTTTCTGAACGAAGCAAATCTCTCTTACTGCGACTCATAATCATCTTTAATATTTTTTTTTCAGTCTTGTTTCATTTGAATACGAAGGGAATACTGCTACTGCTACTGCTTCAGGTTCCTTTACAAACACACACATAACACAGAATACACACACACTCTCTTCCAAACTTCCATCTCCGAGAGCAGAGATATATACACACAGACGACAGACACACACACACAAACACGCTCACACACACATTTTTTAATTCATATTCTTACGTCTATTAAGTTGTTACAATCAAGAGCCTTTTTCGAATAACCTTGGCACTTCCTCATCGAAATTAATTTCGTGTAGTAACCAACTGAGTAACCAAAAGACCAAAACCAACACACCAGCCACCTTGTACAAAGGTATTTCTAATTTCTAATGCCAGGAGTGAAACTGTCAATTGTTCTCCAAACGCTTCAACTTTCAATGTGATAACTTTCCATTTTGTTCCCATATGAAGAAAAGTTTATAAGCAAAATTTTGGTTTTGTTTTTGTTTTTTGGTTTAAAGACCAAAAAAGCTAAATCTTTCAAGTACAGCCAACAGCCCGGAACTGTAATAAAGGTAGTGTGGTACGAAATTAATTCTATTTTCATTGTCAATTGTCGACATTCATCATTCGTCATCTGGTCCGAATCAAAATATTCAAAGCTCAATACTTACTAAACAATTAAGAATTACAACTCAAGTTTGAAGTTTGACCATCACCCTTTGAAACGTCCTTCATAGTATTGCTATTGGTGAAATATGACTCTTGAATTATTTTTTTAAAGTTGACTACAATCATCGATTGAAAACTATTATATATGAGATACCTGTGACCTGAGGTTTGAGTGCTCATGACAATTTATTCTGTTTCCAAATGCCCAGTTCAGTTTGGAGTGAGAGAGCGAGTGTGAAGTAAATGCTGAGAGTAATGAATGTATCTTCTTTTTTTTTGTAAAATCATTTAATAATTATTGTTGTTGGTGTTTGGATTGTGGAAGGCGGTCAATTTTGTGACTTATACTAACTTGTAGGTCGAATCAGAGACCGTCCGTGAAAGATATTTATATGTACCACCTACATTTACATTGAAAATTTGAAACCAAGTCGTTTCAGTTGGAATTTTGGATTTCCAATTTGGGATTTGGGCAATTTGCTACGTGCTATTCTATAGAATCAAGTTATCAACAATAAGAATACTATTTCAATCAAATACTCTAATAGAGTTTTCGTTGCTGGTTGTGTAAAGTACATGTTATATTTCTATTAATATAAATTTGCTACAGTCTAAACCAAAGTTGAACTTGGAGAAACAAGAGCAATACTATATCGTTCGGGATGAAACGTATGACCTCTACAAATCCAGCCGAGACCGACAACAGGGAGCAACAACGGAATTCAGACTTCGGAAATAAACAATTGTTCTTCGTTGGGATTCTAATGGATTAAAATCTAAAAGTTGTTTTCGGATGTGCGGAGTTGTTTCACATGACATCGGGAAATTTCTTGATTGTAAGACTCAGCACCAATTGACACCATCAACGACGATCCAATCAGTGTGTCTGTAACAGCGTGGGAGTCCAGGGTAGCAATATATATTAGCTGAAAGCATGACACAAGGTTCATCTCTCGACAGTAGTGACGGTCGGAATCGCAAAATGAATGCTCTCAAGATGAGTTTGGTACCACTTCGTGAGACGATACATTCTGGTCAGTTCATGGTTTCGGACTTTGAGCCGGAGTCTGAAGTATTGGATGATGAATATGAAGCCGGAATGCCGATTCCTCCGGGTCCCGAAGATACGTCCGTGTCTGTTGTTCAAACTCCACTACCCTCAACGAACAACCTTAACCATCCGGGACCAGCTACCAACTCAACCATCCCTCAGTACCCTTTCGCACCACTTCTTCCCAGAAATCTACAACTTATTGAGAGCTCTCGAGCATTTGGAGCCATTCAAAATGCTCAAAGTACTTCGATCTCTATTGATGGATCCCTCACAAAACTCTTCCAGTGCATGTCACTGGCTTATAGGTGAGCTTGCCTTTTCTTCTTTATTACTTATATATACTGTATATGTTGGTACGTAGTACATGTACATACCTGTATTCTCTGTGTGTATAAGACTTCCATTTTTTATAAACAAATTAGTTGGTTTTTTATTAGCAGTGGCGAATGATTAGAAATTCTTAAAGCAGGTAAATTCCTCACGTAGTATGGAGCCGTCTTAATAGATCAATTGCAGACATAAATTCCATGTGTTTATTGCGAAGGTTACTCACTTGGCTTTCCTGGCCAAGCCATTGGACTTCGGACGTGGGTACTCGAGAATGCGTGGCTATGATGCATTGCAATTTTTGTCAGTTAGAACCTGTCTTCATGAATCCCACCAGTATCAATTTCCTTAATGTTTGTAGTGTAATGTGAGTCCAAATCGCTCAATCGGATGATTTAGGTATGTATATTGACTTATTCTGGATATTCTGGAACCAACTCAACCGTGCGTGGAAGTTGGGGTCTCTTTAAAGCCTCTTTAAGGTGGCTAAGTTTCACTTGACGGGAATATATTACTTTTTGACACGTATGGTAGGTGTGCATTTAATAGAAGATAATTTTCAACGAATCCCCGAATTTTTTGGTTCGGTATATTAACCTTCATAGTAGGTATGGGTATAACGAAAATTAAAGGACTGTCAAGGGTATTAATATTTACATTACAACAAGCAGAATAAAGGTACATATTTTCTCCAGTAGTTGCTATTGACAGTAAGAGAACAAAAAAAACGGCTTTTGATTTGCCTGTCCAAAGGCCATGCCTGTAAACATGCATGAGATAGAAAAAGATTCGATTTTGTTAAAAGCAGGTTATTTTCAGAGCAGATTTTAATCATTATTTTACGGTTTGGCACACTATTTTGGTCCTTAGTACGTGGGAGCGAGAAAAAATGCTAATGCCGCTATAGCATGTGGCATTTATCGGGAGACAAGTTTAATAAGTAACTCGATGCAGATGCACACTCTTCTTTCCGTGCGTCGCCAACTTCAATGCTACTTAATTACGTCTACCTAAATATGCACATCTAAATATACGCACTTAACTGAGGCTTGGCGCCAGATTTCTTACAGATATTCCTTACGTAACATTCTTATTTGCATTGCGACCCATCAAAGCCCACACTAAAAGCCGTTGCGTTAAAATAATAAATCGAATCTTTCAAAAAAATATAATTACTTATTGAAATGTATTTGTCTCCAGACTTCAGATGATAGCAGTGACGATGACGAATGTGTGATTCGGTATTTATTATTGTGTTACATTGTACCCAGTGAAGGCGATATGAATTGGGTGTTTAAAATATTTGGTAAAGACTGGTACTTGCACACATCATTACTGGGAAGATAATATATCTGTCAGTACAAAAACAAAATGTAGGAACCGTGCATTTAACTGTACATACCTACCTATCAGTATGTATACCTTGTGGGGTAGTACAGATAAGTTATATAAGAATACAAAGATATTTTGTAATAGGAAACTCAAAGTCCCGAGAATTTCATCCATGGACTTTTAGTTTGATTTCTGTTTCTATCCGAGTGAAAGTTTCTGACGTTAACTGTGTACTTATTAGGTGCATGCTTTCCATTCCGCCCAGGATTCGGGTTTTTACTAGACGAGGAGTTTCGGTAAAAACTAGTCAAGACAGAAAAATTTGTAATTACTGTGAAAAACTCATATCTTGAACACATATAACGATTATAATGCATTCCAAATGAGTTTCTAATGGGTTTTTCCATTTTTCTAGTTTTTCCATGAAATGTTATGCTTACCATTCCCGTTTTTTTAACTAGTTTTTGCTACGTTTTTCCTACCTTATGTAGTTAGTACTACCGAACCCTGAATTTCGGTCGTCCAACATTGAATTCAAAGAATGCAACCTCAAGTCTGTCTTGATGTTGAATTTGATAGTAACCGAGTTGTAGTAACTACTCACCACGGAATTACTTATTCACGTCTATCATTAAGTTGAGCTAAAATATTAAATTAAGCGGCACATAGCTTTTTGGCATCTGCTTATCCATCAAATGCTTCCTAAAAGACATCAAATTTTGTTGTGCGTCTTTTGTGCTCCTCAATCCTTACTCATCACATGCAATATACATATGTGGTTGCAGAGTAATCATAGTTTACCATCGGGTGGTATAAATTCAAGTAGAATGCGTCTGAGGTTGTTCTATTTTACTTTGAAGTACCTGTTTGACTATATCTTACGTTGTCTCCGGTCTTAAGTAACTCTATCAGGTGATGTTCCAGTACTTCCATCCGTACTGACAGACAACGTGGAGTACCTATTGATTGGATCATTGCGATTCTTCGTGCCAGCTGCTTTTTATGTATTTATGTGGCTCAAAGTGTTCACAATTGTTTACATGCTTTAAGCGTCCAAAATTTACTGTCAAAGCACAAACGTCAGTTGAATGGACTCTTGAATTGGGCGAAATACATGGGATATCTGTAAACGGCATTGTTCTCTATTCAGAAGTAATATGTTGTGTAATAAAATAAGATTCCATGGTGGCTGGTGAAACAGTCTCAAAAAAGAGATTCATTGTAATCCTGAAATCTTAATCCGTAATCTTTGAAATTTGCAAGGGATGAAGTAAATAAATGAAAATATTTGAGTGAAAATAACCCTTGGTGGCGGTTTCAAATGATAGAAGGAAGTACGAGAAAATTAAATTCAAGGTTTATGCGTGGCATGAGAGATATTACAGAGAGTTATCTCGTTTGAATATGGTACGTTGGGTACTCAGACTTTTCTGCAACTGGGTGAGATTATGCTTATTGCATCAAGTAGGAAATTCGATTGGCTGTCCGCATATGATCAGTGTAAAAAGGCTATCAGTAGTAGGGGTGGCGTCATTTCTCTGCATTGAATCAACCTTATCATTAAAAATACTTCACAAATTTCAAGCATTTGTATCGTCAGATTCATGACATAAACATAAATTGTGCTGATTTAGTAAAATTATTGATTTGGTAGCTTAAATTACTTGTATTGCATAATATTAAAAAGCACAGAACAAATGCAATCATTACATAATTACACTTACAATCATGATCCTCAGGCAATTTTATTTTTATACCTCGGAAAATCAAAATGCCTACTGCTACTAGCCATCACCCAGCTCTCTGTTAAGAGCCTCGCTCCAACTTTAAAGTCGTAGCATGGAATTATAGGATTGTCAGTCGTCACAGCACATATGCTCACCAATAGTGACTAATTAGAGTAGAAAACTCGCGTACGAATTTTTAAGTAGTATGTATGTATTTAAAAAAAATATATAGGCTCTGTGAAACACTGCAATGTACGTATTAGTCTGCTTGTGGGTTCTTCATTCTGTTATGCATACATAATTAATTAGTATGCACAGCCACTGAATCATTGCTATAATCTAACGCCCATTCCAGTCTCGTGCATAACCTTTCTGAGGTCAAAAAAGTAATACACGCCCTGGAAAATCATGCTAAATCATTGTTTAAAATTTTTAGAGGTCCTTTCTTAGCATTTTTCCTTTCTAACTGTGCGCCTTTACTTGTCCCCACACTTGATCGCACAGCCGTATTACTCTTAATGCAAGGTGTACAATAAAATGTACATTAAAACAATTTACTATTGTAGTGCGGAGGGCAGGATTTAAAGTCACCGCTTTACTGAGTCGGAAAAAAATGAGTACATACCTAACTGTTTACATCCCTGCATATTTTCAAATAACTTCTGCTGCGGGGTGGTCATCAGAACAATAAAAGTGAAGTAGGACAATAATTATATTTCAGCATCGAAACCTGCTACTGTGGAAACTTTGAAAGACTCCAGACTAGGTATACAGTATTTTTAGTCAGACAGAGAATGGAGATAATGATTCAAGGTCAGCAAAAAAAAACTGAGCACGTTTCGTTCAATTCCTTTAGCATATCTGAATATTACAACACATCAGTGTTATTTCCTTTATAAATTGAAAAGAAGGGATTCATGTTTTCATAGTAGGTGTCGTGTGAGGTTTTGAATTCAACGAACACGTGTTGAAGTTTTATCGAACTAGATTTGTGCTGACACTTTCTGTTTACGTGTACGTACCTACCTACCCTTACGAGTTAGTGAGGGTTGCTGGTAAACTCGTTACCTTGCCTATAGAGTGCTGAGAAAAGTCAATAGTAAATAATAAACATTAAACTTGTCGTTGAAGCAGGTAGGTGAACTCAACTGATACTGATGTCAATTGCATTCTTGTATTCATAATATGTCGTGTATGTCACTTTCCATTTGACAATCTGGAGAAATACAAATAAAAACGAGTCTCGGCGTAACGGCGCTTTGGATGCTCTCTTGTTCAAAATGATTGCATTATTGTTGGAAACGCTCAAGACAGCTAATAACCTACCTGGGTATTATGTATTCCTACTTGCTACGTAATAAGACTTCGTCAAGTCATTGTAACGATACATGAAGGTAGTGTTTGATTCACAATAGTGCCTCCAGAGCATTGGAATTTATAAAATAAAAGACGATTCACTTCCTTTCATATGGCCGACCGATCGATATCAACAATAGTTAAATACATAGTACGTAATTATGTATTTATACCTACAATTTGATACTGGGAACTTGTTTGACTCCTCCGCTGCTTTGACTCATGCGGTTTCGGAAGACTTTCAGAGAAATTGAACCAGAAAACCCAAACGTATGTAGGTGCATGTGACAGTTATACGAAGGAATTTAAATTAGTGTACCCCCTCCCCTTGCTTGTGTGCTCTCATTTTTATAAAGTAGATGTGATATGTAGTACCAGATATAATGTAGGATTTCCGATTTAGTTGGCTATAAAACAACAGAAAACAGTTTTTTTACCTAAACCTAAAGTTTTATTTAAGTTGAAAGTTTATAAGTTTATCTTGAAAAAGTCGAACATAGCACAATTTGCAGGCAATCATTGTTGATGGGATCTAGACAACTCTTACGTTTGCCTTAGTTGCTTTACGCCTTGTAGGTCAATTTCAAAAGGTTTCTTTCAGGAGAGTAAATCCATGTACTGTAAACAGATCGTAATTGCAATCACCTAGATAAAAACCGGCGTTTACTGTATGTCATGTTTATTGTTAGGTTTTCCACATACCTTGGGTTTAGTAACCATGTTAAAATGAATCGGAGACCCCCGGTTCTCCCTGTAAACAATTGCCCGAAAATCAATACGTAAGTATTAAAATGGTGTGAGGAAAAGTTTACTTAAGCTTTGGTGTACTGATCGTCCATTTTGTGTACCCATACAGTGGAAACTCGTTATACCGGTTCTTTAAGGGGTATCTGGATCAGATGGGTCAGACCGGTGTAGACGGGAGTCACCCGGTGTATGCATACAACGGGGTTTGAAGTATTTGTGTACAATAAATCGTTTTTACTAGACTGGGAAAAAGTGCTCGCGTACTACAGTAGGCGTAGCTTTGTTTAAACCGGGTTTGTTTTATTAGTTAGTTCAATAATAACAAATAAGACAAAGACAATACGGAGCTCAGACCTCGGTGTAATTATTTTAACCGCAATAAAGCCGACCAGTATGCGGTCATAAGCTTTCATTCAATAACAGCAGATTTCCCTTGGAAAGCTGCTCATTGCCCGGTATGAAGCATCCGGACCGGACTAATGAGTTTTCACTGTATGTGTATTTGAACGTCCGTATCATATTATTTGATTTTGTGGAAACAAGGGAAAATAAGCGGAGGTAGTTCTTGCTTATTAAAGGTTGCTAAAGCCATTTGTATTCATATGTTTTGCGGTCGTGGTTTAATGTTTACCGCATTTGTAGTGTGCGGGAAACATTTATTCAATTAGTGCATGTCAACATATCCATGCCCTTTCATGAGTAAATTGCTCAACCAATATGTTCTTTCGAGGTTATCCCCAGCTCCATTAATTATAATTTTCTACTACCATCAAAGGAGCAATGCTGAAGTTTTAAAGAGAACCAATATTATACTATCCTTTATTTTAATTGGTGCAAATATTCAAATAAATATACTCTGATTTTCAAGGCTTAACCCGGAAACCAGAAAACTTTGAAATAAGCTTTACCCCTGGGTAAACTCGGTCAACTTTGCAGGTTACGCAAGTTAGTATTTATTTACTGATTGTTTCCCAGGGAAATGTAAACCGACTAAACATCGTAGAGATTCCTACGTAAACAGAAAGCAGTGTTTTAATTAAGATCCATGCACAGGTATACGTACATCCTCTAGCCTGTCCGAACACACAGGAGCGTCCAAATGTCTTTACTGTGTAAAGAGATGTCATGTTACTTGAAATTAAATTTTAACTTATCCTGCTTTGTTGAGGTAGGCTACAAACTTAGCCCTGTGCAAAAAATATTTTTAATTAAATGCCTAATGGCCATTTTATTACAAAGTACAGCACTTAGATTATAACCAATCTCGTCACAGCTTCAATGTTCATTTACCGAAAGATCGTTCCCAGTATTACCTTGGTATAATATTTATTGGTACAGTATGGAATGTCTTTGGAGTAGATTCGCAACTTGTTATTCATTCAAGTTGTAGAAGCGGAAGCTGTTGGAATTCTCAAGCAATACATTTACCAAATTAAATGATACTAGGCACTATTGTTGTACAACAATCAAGTGTGAGAAGTACACTGTGTTGGGAAATTGTGTGTCAGGAAAAGTAATCACGAGTTGTCACAAAAGCAACAACCTTGGATATCTCACTAGTCTCAGTAGTCAGGTTTTGTATATGCTAAAGCTATGGCCAAAAGCTATATGTTGTGTACAGTGGTTGTGAAGTAGGTTGCGTGCGTGTATGCGTGTACGAGGGAAAGCAGTGCGTACACGGAAATCACACGCCGTAAAGTACTTTTTGACAGTAAAATGTTCCATTGCCTAACACCCCTGCTCCATGGCAATCTGGTCCTAGTTGGTTTTCATTTCTTCTTGATTGAGTTAAATACTCTTTCTTTGCGTGCTACTGTTATTTACGTTGTAAATAATTAAAAAAAAAATATCTTGAGTGGCTCAAAATATTGAACAAATGTAAAAGCAGAGTAAATGTACACTAACTTAAGCTTAATACCTACTAGTCCACCTTTTTAACAGCGGCACGCTTTATTCCAGTTCCTTCGTCAAAGTACAGGCAGACACGTTGGAATGACTCCAGCATCAGAAATTTTCCACATCTTCTTTACTACGTAATTTTAACAACTTATGATGAAAGCCTCTTTTTAAAGGCATTGTATACTCCCTTGCGTCACATAAGACAGAGAATGCGTAACAATAACGAATGTCCAGTATTATTGTGCAATGCTATACATATAGCGTCGTAGTGTTAGCGTAAGATGTTGCTGTAATCGTGGGTCAGCCGACTTAAGGAAAAATAGACCCGGACCCGGTAAACAAAACTTGGACACAAAAATAGTGTCATACTATCATTCAGAAGTATTTTTAGAAGATGTTGTTTGCTTTAAATAAAATTATTTACAATCTTCAGTCATAAAGGGTAATTGAAGGAAGTAGGTCCCTTGTTTCCGGTACTCTTTTTCCATTTCCCATGTCTTTCGACTTCGGGAAATGTATAGGTACTTGCGGAGCTTACCCGGCACTGACTGAACAAATTTTCATGTTGAACTAATTATATTAATTTTATCTAATGATTCATCTTTCATTTTTGTTTTGGGTTAGTAAAAAGCATTCGAAAGACTACTTAAGATCAAGATAGATAATTTCAGGTATTGGTTGATGAATTCAGGGATCATCATATTAAACAGTTCAGTGCAAGGCAGGCTGCGCTTTGGCCAGTCCTGCTCCTTTCGTCAATCTGAGTTATTTAATATTTAGTTTATACTCCAGCTAATGTTGTTACAGTAGGGTTTGATGGCTCTCTTTAGCCAGTGAATGCGCATTCAGATGACAAAAATAAACAGGGAGTGTCGGAATAAAAATGGACTGTACCGTGACTCTCAGTCAATCGTAGTATTGCACTTTGCACCCAGCGATAGTTAGAACAAGTGTAAATGCTACTTCATCGTAACAGGACTTTCCCCCGTCATATTTCAGTTTTATGAACGAAGGTGAACTTATATGTAGACAAGCATTACACTTTTATGGCACTATTACTACTTTACTACGATTGTGTGTGTATAATTGTATCATTACATACTTGTAGCAACCGCCAAAGATAGCATGACGTCTTGCTTGGTGCTCTCCTCAATCATATGTCAGACATGGCTGTACGTATGAAGCAATTGAATCTTCCTTTCAAAGGTTCCAAGCTCCTATTCTCTCCAAAGTGATACAGAACCAGAAATTACTGGTTTTTTTTCTAATCGTTCTCGTCTCTCAACATGCTCGCTGTTGTCATTTTAAGCTTATCTCTACTCGACTACACTTGCGCTCTGATATTATTCGAAAGAAAAAAAAACGTACCATGTGTCCGTAGGTACTCCAGTCTACTACCAATACAGTACCTAAATTAATAAGGTACCTATATACCAAACTAATGAACATTCTCGAGATAGTTTCTGTACAAGGAGATGCCTACTAGTTAGTCATTCAGCTATTTGCTTCTATCTAAGGAGCATTTAGGGATCAGTATGTTTGGAAAAGTATCTAGGTAGTCCTAATCTGAGCCCAACTTTATTTATGATTTGGAACTAGTTAACAAGAGTGAATCATCAATGTGTACATATACGCCTTATACACATGGTCATATTTTTTTCTGTATTTCTTGTTAGTTTTTTTTTAATTAATTGGATTGGAAGGTGGAGTCTTCGCTTCGAGTGAACAACATTGCTTTCATTTTATGATTATTAGAGAGGATTATGGGATATTTTGGTACCCTTTACTTTCCTTTTACAACTTGTTTTTCAATCTGGGAAAATATCCATAGCGCATCATTAAAATTGATAAAAATATCAAGACATCAAAAAATCTATCGTTTATGTAAAGTAGGAAGAGTCATTCTGTATCAGTTAATTCCATATTCAGATGCTGTCACTAACTGGATACCGTTTTGATCTAAATTTTTACGTTGTTATTAATCTCGTGTTAAATATATATTTATAAACACGCTGCTTTATGATGCTCATCCACCGTGATGCTTAAAGTTACAGAGATCTCTAACACTAGAATCTCAATAAAGTTTTAATGGTTCAAGAAAAAACAGGTGATTTTTCTTTACCTTTGCAAGTCAGTCGAACATATTCCTATAACTTCTTTGGGCTACGTCGGCTAGGAACATATTTTGTTTGATTTTATTCATTGAAAATAGGATGCTGGACCAGACTGGACCTATTAGCGAATCATTCTATAGTACCTACGTTATTATGACATTTCAAAAGTACCTACCTATTCTCCAGGTGGACGGTATGGGTTGTATTTCTAGCACCTGGCAGTTAAAAAAAGAGTAGGTGGCAGACTAATTAGATAACCTAGTTTATTTTGAGTAAATGTTTTCATTAAAACCCCTTTTAAAGTAAGTTAAAGAACATCTTCTTGACGCAAGGTAACAATATGTAGCTTGATTTTGTGAGATCTTAAAGACACATTCGAACTTCCGACGGTATTCTCGTACAAGAAATAAATAATTTGCATCATTCCGTCCTTGCACAAAAATACAACATCTCAGTACTAATTGTAATTAAAAAGCAGAATAACGTAATAAATGTAGGTGATGCATGGTAGTTTTAGACCATATTTTGTTGTGCCTGTGAGCAGTTGTCATTACTAATAGTAGTTTGGCTTATTGACCCTTGCTCGAACTATGACTGAATTAAACATTTTACTTCTCAAGTAGATGATAATTAAATCAGGTCCACATTTACAGACGTCCCTAAACCAGTGTAAATCATTGATTTATATTAGGTAGGTACCTACATGTATTTTTAAAACCACGTCTACGTTCGTAGCACTTACAGTCTAGTTGGAGCAGTTCTATTTTTGAACTAAAACAAGTACATTTACTGCTAATTGTGTAACTATTATTGAATCATTGTACAACGTGCACTATTAGCAACCAACTAAAATATAAAGGAGTGATGGACCAATGATTATCTGACTACCCAGACGAAGACTTGTTTCTGCAGTCGGGTACATACATATGGAGGCTCTATAGAAGTATGCACACACGACTCGACTCCCCTGTATTGACTTTGCGATATTGTGTTGCCAGTTCTAATTTCCAGCTGGAAGTTAATGGGGTTGATGGTTAAAATGGAGTTGTCTATGGTATAAAAATTATTATTGTAGTTGATTGAGACTAAAAACTACAACAACGCTCTGTGTCTGTCTGCAAGACCAGAGCTCAGTCATACGTTGTTTTTAGTTCCCAAGCAGAAGCAGAGGCTGTAGTGCTATGACCTGACATTGGATTTTATCTTCAAGGATGTCCCATTCCCATTAACTCCATTCATGTGTGGCTTGTATGTACATTGGCACGTTCGTCGGAGCTACACTTATGCACATGTATAGGCAATTCATTTAAATGAATACACTAGGTGAGCAGTTCTCATTATTAGAATTATTACGGTTTTTGGGTCGTAAATCATGACAGTGACTTTTAAGTAAGAAACATAGACATTAGCTTACCGTCCTCCCTGCTTACAGCTGGATTTGACAATCGTTTTGAATGTCAGACTTTCCTATTTGAAAGCCAGTACCGATTTAGATAGCATTTAATTGTGCAGTACATTTGGCATCTGCTCAGCATGTATGGCGTACGGTAATGCAGCTGGGATGTTCCCTATTATTTAAAAGTAAACGAATTAGACCTTGATCAGTGGGAGCAGGAGCTTCGGCAATGGCAATGAATTAACTTGAACTGAACCTTTGTATATGTAACGTGTAATGAGTTAATGAAATCCAAATTAACTGTTTGATAAAGCAGTGGTTAGTTCGGGTTAATATTTCCTATGCAAGCCATGGGTGTTGTAACAATTGTTAGCATTAACCGTTGTTGTTAAATTACCTGGAGAGCTCAAGGTATTATGGACGAGTTTTAGAATACGTTTACGCTGAGATATTCTTTCAGTTTAGCGTACAGCAGCGCAATAAACTAAGCAGATTGTCAGATTTTAGGTTATTATCAGAGTGAATGCTCGAAAACAAATTAATGCAATGCAATGGAAACTAATCTCTGATTATGTAGGTTTGTTGACAGTAGAGATTATTCCTGATTCCTACTTACTGATACAAGAGTTGAGGGCTAAGTTTTGCAGTGCTAGCAACAGGTTAAATGAAGATGAATATCATACAACAGCGGCTTTATTAAGTAGGAAGGTAAGCTATGTGGCTTCCCACCTATATTAATTATTTTATGACATATAAGGGATCTTTGAAAGATAAAAAGCAAGCATGAAGATTTTTTGTAACATTTTTGTTGAGCTGCCGAATGATTGACGAAGGACAAATGCAGGACAAGTATTTCCAGTTAGGATTCAATGAAATGCAATCCTAGTAGGTATTTAGGTTTACCTATTCAGGAATTTACTTACTTCCTAGTTTGCCCTCTGGCAGTACACAGATATTGAATGGTAGCGTAGTATGTCTTTTCTAAACAGAAGCATTTGTTGGGCAATAACTGTCAGCTACTTACGTAATTTGTTTGCGGACAAACAGGTTAATTAGGAGCTTTTTTATGCATCAAAGGAAAGTGTGTGTGACTGCGTAGGGTGTGTTGCCTTAGGATTAAAATACAATTTATGAGAACTGCGTTAACGTTTTGATTTGTATGAACCGTAAATTCACCTTCAAAGTTTAGTTTTGCGTTATTACATGCGCTCCAGTACGCTGCTGTTGCATCGATCCAAAGCCAAGGCATTGAATACTTAAGGAGAAAAACAGATGACATTTAACCCTTTTTATCTTAAGCTAAGGAGGCCCACAACTCTACTTTGAATCAGTCTAGTGAAGCAAACTTATTTTTGAAGCAAATTGCATCAGAATGACTTAATAAAATCGTAGAAACTGAAGGTTTTTTAAGTATTAAATTCCTGTTTTGTACGCTAAAGCTAACAGGAGTATAGCTATGAATGTTTATATATACCTTGCATATAAGCTCAGAAACTCACAAAGACAAACACATTTTGTAATAAACCAATGGTGGAGCACATGTCTCACCTATATTTGATGCGTGTATGACTGCTGAGTTCTTATCAGTACTATAAGTAACTCTGCTATTACCACAGAATGTGCGGCAGAAGCATTTTATCGTTGGTTGAGGAGCTAGAAGCAAGTGTCATGCTACAGTGTGTGATCGAACATGAAATGAGGAGATGACGAAAATTATAAGTCGCATTACTTGATACACCAAGAATTTGAGCATAATTTCATCTCACTTTTTACCTACTTACAAATACAATTAAAAAACAGCGGCAAATACCGAAAGTATAAGAGTGTAATGACCTCCAAGGTCATAGTTCATTCTACTTGCACTAGGTTCAGTATGAATTGCTCAGCCTCATCTGAAGATTTTCCTCTCAGCATTATTTCTTGTCCTTTATTACGAATACTGGCTAATTCCTTATTACTCATAATTTAACAACTTGTCCATTTGAGGTTAAATACCGTCCGTTTAGTTCAACCTCTATTTTTTAAATAATTTTTTACAACTTTGGATCCGGCTCGTCTGGTATCGTTCATTATTATTTCACGAGATGAGTAAATCACCATTGCTTTATCTTGAATAAGTAGTTTTCGCTTTTCCTCGATCCCACTAAACCAGATCACTTAATACTCTGTCAAGTTGTCTGAGGACCTTCAATTTTGTTTAAGTTTCTTTGTGCACATTTATTATTTTGAATTTGATAAGGCTTTCTGGGTTCGTGTATTGGCTCGCATCGCCTGAAATAGATTTTTCCGTTGAGCCAGTGTCTTGCGTCTAACATTAAGGATCAAGCTCGTGAGATTTGGGAATGTATCATTCTAAAGATCTGTGCCTTGATGTTTAAAGACCCTTTTATAATGGCCTAGTGTTACAACCACTATCGTTATTATTAATATTGCTAATGCCCGGTATTTTTTATGGAAGCCATGCATTTTAGAACCAAACGTGAAAGCTGTAAACCGTTTTATAATGCAATTTTGTTTTTTTCTTACACTAACTCTTAAAACTTGTGTAAATAGAAAACATTGGGAATGACTCCTGTACTAATGTACCATGAAGGATTTCAAAAAGCATGATACAAGGAATGAAACTGAATGTGCAAACTTTTACAATAGAATATGAGCTGAATTGTGTACGAAGAGATCTGGAAGAAGGATCCCCTTGCACTTGGCATTCATTCAACTGCTTTCTGCTTCGTTTTTTTTGTGTAGATCCAAACTTCAATCCCTTAGATTTCTCTAACGTTTGGGTTGATTGCTGAACAGTTGTTGGAAGAAATTACTAACGGTTACTGGAGGTTCACTTGATATACTGATGCACGCAATATATCAAGTTCAAGTAGTATTTCTTGTTTAGCTTCCAGGTATGCTAAGTGGTATATGAAGCTCTGAAATTTTGAGTTGATTGGATGTCTTAATTTTATATACCTAGATACGTAATTATGTACGGCGGATGATTATGTATCCGTGTTGGCTTGATGCCTAACTGGCTGAAAACGGTACGTAAGGTGACACATCACCCGAAATCACCCATTAGCACCGCCCTGCCTTGTAAAGTGTATGTATGTATGTACATAGCTATAGAATCCCAGTGGTTAAAGAAAAGGGTTTGTTATCTCTGCCGCTTGCAGAGTGATGGTTACGTAAGGAAACGACAGATGTTGATTTTTGTGTGCAAGTCATTTTTGTGCCCTACGGGACCGGAACCATTTGCTGTAAATGGAAATAAAATTAATGAGTGGAATGAGGTACAAGACAGGGGATGATTGAAGAGTAATAATTACAGGTTGTTTTGACATATCTTGATTTTTAGTTAACGCCCGTAGCCCCAGTCTGTCATAATTTTTACAGAAGATCTTGGCAAGCAATTCTTGTAGCCAGCTTGTAAAATTTACCACTTCTGGGCATTTAAAATAACGTACAGTAGGTCATAGCCCTAAATCTATTGTTTATAAAAGTGAGTTTGTGTACAGGAACAACTGCGACTGCCCAGTTTCAACAAGAATCACTTGCCTACAATATTATTTAGGTTAAAAAGTTGTTCCAGCAAAAATGTCTGACACTGGCTCGTTATTTCTCTTCACCTCTTCGCTCCAAACGTAGAACATGTTGCATATGTACTGTAGGATGTAGTGTCTCTAAGATTGATCTACAATGATTACATACAGTACGCTATGTAAATCGTGACAAAATGTAAAATTGACAGCGCCAGCGAAAAGCTTGTCTATGTATGCATCGGTTTTGGCTAAAAGTGCTTCATGATTGTGATTGAGGTACCTTATGGGCAAAAACATTGAATGTGTCTCTTAAACAGAAATGTAAACAAATTGTGAATGCCAGTGAATCAGTCATTATTTATGTTATATTGTGTAAGCAAATTGGGGAAATTTCGTAAAAAAGAATCTATTAAGCAAGTTAGTGAAAGAAAACACTGTGGTTGTATAACAATCGATACTCCGCAGCTTTTGCTTACGTCGTTATTTGTCTGGGAAATTTAGTAAACACGTCGCGGGAACGTGGCAGCAGGTAAGCTCTGCACTTAAAGGATTCACGGGCTGATGGAATGTTCAAACCGAATTACAGTTTACACAGCCCAACAACCGACAGCCATCAATTTCGTAGTTCATAATTGAACTGTGGAACCGTAAATAAATGTCATTCCCTGAATAATGTGCTAAATAGTTCTCAAACATTTGTAATACTTGAGAAAGCTCTTCGTTTGAAACAGCGGCTGGCTCATGTTTTCCCATTGGAAACAGTTGGCGCACAGTATGTGGGTATACATAGGTACAGGGGGTAGATATGGACAATTATGTATTGTGTAGTGTTTCTTTACAGAGCAAAATAATTTGTACCTACACACTTTGTGAACTGCCTCGTGTTTTATTAATTCACTATTCACTGTTCACATTAGTTTCTTCTCATGTTTAGGGTATGACTACTAACTCATTTCGACCACTGCAGTGGTTACACTGTGGCATTTTTGATTGTGTAAGTATTAAAACTTTGCTTATTCCACGGATTCTATAGAAATCACGATCTGATTGATTTTTACCATCCGTCTCAAATGCTACTGCTGTCTCCTTTTTAAAATATGATGTACCTACTTTTACTTTTTGTTATAAGTAGGTACATACATAATATGTGGTAGTATTTCCCTACCTTTGGAGTTCAGAACGCAGCATAACTTTACCAACATAATATGTTCCTGAAGCAAAGAGATGTCAAGTTTTACGTAATGCTTCTTTCGTTACTGAGTTGAAGTGATACAAAATACAAGCCTCTAAATGTAATAATAATAGGTGTCGTATGAAAACTAAGTAGTATGTACCCACCTACCTACATATTAATGTTGAACAGCTCCTATCTTCTGGGTCTCGTCATTCGTCTTGCACAAAGGTGTTGAATTTCAATCCGATTTCTCGGGAGATTCATAAAGCCATAATAAGCAAACAAGTCTGGTCTAATTTTGCAGTGCTATTGTAGTTCTGTAAAACGTGTATATGTAAAGTAGTAATTAATCTAAACAATTCATTCATTTTATCATTATTGCAATCAAATGTAATCACCGTAACCGGTGTCACAATCAACTTTTATTGACTTGTATTACTGAAGGTGTGACTCGTCTAGTATCCTTATAGTAACAGTTTTACACTTTGGAGCCTACAGTAATGCATTATGTGCCTCTATCCAAGAACGAATAGTAAGTAGTACAATGTAATAAGTACTCATCCATGTATCCATCGAATCCTAGGGATCACACAGCACCAGTACCCAGCTTTGAAATGATCGAATAACTTTCTTTATGGCAGACACTTAGGTAGTATGATTTGTAGCCGCACTTGGAATTCATCATAAATGTGTTTGCGTAGAACTCATATTATTATTTGTATTGCCTTCAATCAAGAATTTTGCATTCAATCAAGAAGCAGTAGTGGTGCTTTGTTATGCGAGAAAACAAGAAATAAATGAACAAGAGAAACAAAAGTTTGTTTATAATTTTGTTCACAGTTGCCACAATACTTGCGCTACTTCAGTGGAAACCCCTGAAGTTAAATTACAATATAATTCGCTGTCAAACAAAATTGGAAATAGGAGTACTATACAGTACTTACTGTGTTGATTGGCTTTTATTGCGCTCGTTCTATAGTATTAGAGACAGTCAATGCTTTAGCCACTACCAAGGGGATGAGGAATTTGCAGATGACGACGATGGAATGGCGGATGTAATACTCTTGTATTCATACGTCAAACTTCGTTATAAAGAGTTTGCTATTGTTAGTAATTATGGGGTACTTTATATTAGAAGTACGGAAGGTCAGCGCGCAGCGTTAGGTGAGCACTATGATTATTGAAAAAAAGGAAAGTAAAAGACAGCGAATGTTTTTTTAGAGGGAAGTCCGATTTACAAACAATGATTCGTTATGGGTGAAGGTATACGTATTATGAACAAATAAATGCGGATACGTCATTCAATTAGCCGTGGTGTAACTTCCTAGGTTCCTATCCCACTCAATGTAGTAAAAAACTCGGTTTTCCCAACGGTTTCCTCAACTACTGGAATTCAAATTCATTGATTCGAGTTGTAATTTCCACGCTTCCTCGCAATTTTTTCAAAACAGTTCCATCCATATCAGCTCCTTATATCTGTACAAGTATTATCGGATATAATTGATATAATTATGACTAATTATATATATATTTATAGTACCGACGTGATGCTTCTCAGTGTTTATGTTTTTGACGATTGTGTAGAGTGTAAAAGAACTATCGGTGTGCTGGAAAGCATAGTTTAGTGAGCTTCCGGGCTTATACTCGGTAGAATGAATCGAATAGGAGATTCATTAGAATATTAATTTTTCTTGTGACGGCTCTATGCTTTTTGGGTAGCGTAGGTTAAAGTATTATTAAATAAGTTTCTGAGGCTTCATTAATTCCGTATTTCCTTACCATAATAAATGTTATTAATATGTGTATATATGACTTTTTATTTCAGACAGAAACTTACATCCCCGAAATGGAATCGTTTCAAAGGAGTTCGTCTACGATGGAAGGATAAAATTAGGCTTAATAACGTAATATGGCGGTGTTGGCACATGCAATGTAAGTATTATTAAGCGCTTAATAATCATATTCATCTCGAATTACTTCTTCCCTCTTCACATCTTTTTTGCAATTTTCCGCAGTCATAAGATGAAACTTCCTCGTTCCTAACTCCAGCCCTCAGTAGACTTCATAAAATTTCCATAACTATATATCCGTTCTTACTTTTTTTCCGTTTTGTATTGCCTACCGTGGAACTATGTGCAGTCATAATATATTTGCATACTATTTTTTATGACATTAATGAAAATTTCCGCTTGTTTTGTCTTGTAAATTGTCTGCCAACAACAAGAGGTTTTTGCTCTTAAATGCTTCATGATTGGATTGGATGGTTTGAGAAGAACCTGTAGTAGTACATCGGTGACGGAGACGTACCTACATACATATTATGTATATTATGTACACTAGAGTAATACAGATATCCTGTGTAGTTTCCGCTCTTGTCTATATTAATGAGATTGAGAATAACATTAACGGTAATGGAAGTTCGGGAATGGCTTTTCGGAATCCAGACAATTTGATAACCACCGAGTAGCTCTTAAATAGGAGTGAAGTTTTAGTAAAGGCTCATTTTAATTAAATTATTTTTATAACTTAGTGTGGTTGGAATATTTACAATATTTTTTGCATAAATTATTCTATTATGTGGTTTCTTGCGTCATCTAATCAATGTCCGCGTAGTATTGTGTATGGTTTCTAGCCTAGAAGGGATATGCGCTTATTTTCTTATACACAAGTGTAGTACTATAAAGACGTTTGGTTATAGAGCCATTAGTTGTAGGTACATCTTCAGGTTTCTATATTTGTATCCTCATCCACATTTGTGAGCTTGTGTGCGTTAATACTTTAATTGAAGTGCAATAAAAGTTCAGTCTAGCTAAATAAAATGTTAATAACTGTAACTTAAATTAGCTCCGTTTTGTTTTTTTTCAGTTATTCTTAAGCAAAAAACGCTTGTGTGCCAGTTTGCATCTCCTTTGGACACAGATCAACACAACAAACCAGAGGTATTTGACATGATACATAGTAAATTTTAATATAAATACAGATTGTTCATCATTTCTAGCTACATATCCATGTAATTTGCTTTAACTATTACTCATTTGTCATTACATTGTAGGCTGTGGTAATGGAGGGAAAATATTGGAAAAGGAAGTTGTCAACAGTTGCGGCAGAGTATAAAAAATGGCGCTTATTCTACCGAAACAAGATAATGGGTTGGACACTGAAAGACTCTACACCGGATTTGGTAAATTATTTTTAAATTTCATTTAACTACGCTTTAAAGAACAGAATTAGAATTTAAATTGACCATGACGGTAAAGAACTAAGAGCTGTACAATACTGCATCGAACAGATGATGTCAATAGACGAGTGTTCCCACTGTTCCCCTTCTAAATACCTAGTTACCTAATAGTATTCAACTACGTAATGAAATGAAGAAGCGTATTTACTATTTCCGAATGTGCCTGAATTTCTGGGCCATCCTAGAAGTACTTAGTTGAGAAATTCAATAGCACTTCGTATCAAGCAAATTAAAGTAGGAGGGTTTAGGAAATCATTAAATATAATCTCATTTTCGTCACGACGCGAATGAAATACCTCCAGTAGTGTTCAACTGTATTCCAGTATTTACCGTATTACCTATGTATGCCGTTGTGTGGAACGAGAACGCTACAGAACCTCTTCTTAATTCGTGCAGTATTAATAGTATATTATTTGTGGAACAATTTTTAAATTAGCATCCTGTTTCTCTCGACGGCTTCGATTGGAATCGGCAAGTTCCTTTTGGCAGCGGACCAATTTCCAGCCTCATCTTCGACGATGACTTTCTGATGGACTTTAGTGATACACTTTTCTCTAGTTTATCTTCCAACCAACTTGCCTTCCCTAACCCAAGAGAGCTTGGTAAGTGTATTGCAAAACACTTCATTTTATACTTTTTTTTAAAATTACGGGTAGATACTACAAAATGCGCTGTGTTGCCACTATTTGCCATGCTACATTCTCTGGGCCGGTACAAAGTAAGAGTAAGGTCATAGTATACAAAACACATGGAAGAATACATGGAAGAAACCGAGTTTTTACGCGTTTTTAAAAGCCGATGCTAAGAAATTACAGAACGTTCTGCGGAGAGAAAGAAAACTAGTTTTGTGCTCAAGCTGCCACTTGCAAGGTGTTGCACATAGCAGCAGTGAACTGTCGTTGTTTGCCACCTTATTACTTTTTTATTTTTATATAAATTAATTACACATGGTTGTTTACGAATCGTTGGAGTTATGTAGTTCTTTTTGTATACAGAATCTGTTGCTCATGCCGTGTTAACAATGTTAACATGTATGATTTAGAAACCGCTGCATCCCTTTTTTTGTACACGCATATAATGGCAAGATGGTAAGGTATATGATTTTGCCAGACCTGGAGAGCATGTTAATAGTAGAGTTAGTGTGAAAGAGAGAAAGTGATGTTAGTAGAGTCTGTCACATATCAGCGAAAATCTTGGGTGCTGTTGATCGTGTAGGGCTATCCCATCCAGCGATAATAAGTGTCTTAGAAGAACACCGACAATTTTTTGTTAAATTTTTAGTCGATAAAAGAAATTCCGATGATATCTTGTTGGTTATGGCCTAACTCTCTGCTGCGAAGTATCTGTACACAATTATAGTGCGTAGGCACCTTCAGTTCAGACTTATGGTTGTACACACACTGTCATATCTGTTATGTAACTGAAAGCATGTCTTACTTGCATTACTGATGTAATCTTCCGAATTAAACAATAAAATTTTAAAAAATGGCTTGGATGCGTAGTAATATAAACGTCTGTCGTGTTCGATATAACTCATTCCTCAGTTCTACCTTTTGTTCAGGAAGGTTAGGTAGACAACAAATCAATGAGCTATAAGACGTCTTTACATTTTTATTCCAATTGAAAGTAATGCTTACAAATCCTTAACATCCAAAGAACTTTCGAAATTCTATAGTGTTTATTTTGGTACATATTACAGCGAAAATATTGTGCTACACTTTTGTTGTGTGGTAAACGAAGGAATTCGTGAGAGAGTCGAGATTGATGTTATTGGTGGGAGTTGATGAATGTGGGAGAAACCAATAAAGGTTGCGGTTGTGAAAACTGGCAAAAATAGCACATGAAAAGCACAGAATGACGTCAATAAATAATGCGTGGTGCTTAGATTCAGGAAAGCTATGCCTCCGTACATACATATGGTATTTACGCAAAATCCTATGTGCTTGAGATCCGAGCTCCTTGCCTACCCATCAAAGACGTTCATACGTAGTTGTCAGGTCATGCCGTCTTTTAAGAAGAATTTCACTGCACCCTTTGACTATGCGTATAAAAAAATCAGTAATCTTGTATACATCCTAGCGCGCTCAATACTTTTACTGCCCATCTTGTAGTACATAATTATTGTGTAATTTGATTGATTGAGCTACTTATTAAATAAAATGCCTTTAAAAAATGATCATGTACCACCAGTTTTTCTGGTGTAGTAAAAGAATGCCGATATGTAGCACATAGACATTGTCGTATAAGCTTTTCTTTTAAGTGTTTACCTAATTTATGAATTACAATTTTAGCTCGAGCTGGAATGGTGGCCGATTTTATACAACCTGGTTTAGTACAACTTCAGCCCAATCTGGAAGATTTTATGGATACTCTGGAGCCACTGCAAGGTAAAAGCTTTATGAGGGAATATTTATACGATGTTTTAAGGTTTAGCATTAATGTGTTATTACTACTTAGCGGCAACTGGTATTGGTAGCAAAAGCTTTAGTTACCGCATAGTACGCCACGGAAAGATTAGGAATTTTAGGGGAATTTTAAAAATTTAATTCAGACCGGATTTTACATCTGTGTATATCTCCCACTGTCATTCAGTTGTATCACAAAAGTATAGTACAGGAATGAATTAGATAAACAACAAATCTTTGTGCAAAATGATTTAATTAATGTCACACGTGTGCCCCCGAATTTCTACAAAGGACGAATGAAAAACATTTCATCAGTTTTTCAAAATAAGTTATTAGCCATCTGACAAACGCTGGTGGCTCAACTTTTCACTAGATCTACTATGCTAGACATGCAAAAAACATTTCAGAAATACCACACAGTTTTCTTGTATGTAGATCAAGCAGTTTGATTCTAACTGGTACGCTGAGAGCCGGCATATTTTGACTAGTGGCCGACGGCAACTTGCCTACTTCAATCTTGCCAACTGGACGATTTGACTACTTACCAATTCGCCTACTGTACAAGTTGACTGTACATACTTAACTTGCCTACCACGAAAAATGATAATACGTATGTAGACAACGCAGTAAAGCATTTCTTTAAAAAACAGTTGAAAAGTAAAATTAATAACGAAAGCAGTCTGTAGTCCATTCGTTGTCATTTTATTTTAAGCGTAATATTTTAGCTTCTTTTTCTCGAAATAAATTTTCTTACAATACATTTCTATCATACAATGCAGCAGACTGTGATTAATGCGGTCTAAGTATATTTAAAACACTCAGGCAAAGATTTACAATCATTTTTTTCGCAAAATTTGGTTACAAAATATTAAGCCATATCGTATTATACCGTATGAAGTACAAATATCAGTTTTATTGCTATACAAACAAATTAAAAAAACTATATAAAAATGTTGGACGGTATTATCTTAAAAGTGGTCCACTTAACCTTGGAGGCAAATTTGTAAGTTTGAGAAATCGTCAAGTTGGCAGATTGAAGACCGAAGTAGGCAAGTTGTCCCTCAGTCTCTCGTCACTAGGCGAAGAGTCCGCAACACGGATTTCACTCGAAGAGCACCGAAAATTTCACGAAGCGTGTTTGATGTCTAAATATAATAGTTGAATCATACATAGGTATGCATCGACACAACATATAAAAGAAGGTAGAAGCTTTAGTTTGAACTTTATGTAACCTTGATCATTTCGTATCATTGCTGCACATTTTTATCCTTCAGCGCACTGTAGTAACTGTACCCATTAAACTCCGTTGGCCAAGATAGATACTTGTGTAAGCGCGCTTCTCAGCTAATTACACAGCCTTATGTGCCACGACATACATTAAATCCCAGCAAATTTTTGTTGTAAACATTATTTGGCTATTTTTGTTTTGTCTCCTGATGATAGGAGGAGTAAAGCTCTGAGTCGTGCATGAAAAAAAGAAAAATGATAATTTACATTTTATCACTGCCGAAGAGGCGGATATCACACGCACTAGTTACGTACACAGAATTTCCAGGAAATGAATTGGGTACACTTGTATTGCTAAACCCGCGAGTCGTAACCTGTATTACTTTTGAGAAGGTTGATATTTAAGTATCAGTAAGTATAGTTAGAATAGCCGAGCAATCGTTACTACGAATGTTTAAAGTAGACATGTATACAGATGTACAGTATTACTTTACACAGTATGAAATTAGTACATATTGGAAAGTATAATTTTCTGTAATTAAGGCGTGTTGTTTCCGTCTCTATGACAGAGCTGACAAACGGTCATTTAGATGACTATCTCACAAATAAGTATTGATTACTGGACTGAACCGAAGCTCTAGTGTAGCTGCCTATCTTCTGATTTGACTAAATTGAATGCAGGAATTGTCTGTGCTGTACTATAGGCAATAATGTCCCTACACACTTTACATGTTACTGCTTAACAGATTACGTCAACTCAAGGTTGCTGCCACCAGTACCGGAAGAACTAGACTCCTTGGAACCGCCCGATAGTTTGCTTCCGGTGGATGTTCTTCCGAGTTTGCTTCAGAAGGCATCTTCCAACTCCATGCCTCCAAGTTCCAAGGGATCCAGAAACACACTACGTGAGAACCCACCTAGCTACTCGTCTAACCAAGGGGCTTCATATTATCAAATTCCAGAAATGAATCAAAGGGCCTGTCTTGAGGAAGCCCAGTCCACACCCATCGGAGATGTCAATAGATTATCTCAACCTCACACATCAGCTACTACCTCTGCATCTAACACGTCAACATCGTCCTCAGGGGCGTCCTCTTCGTCGCATGGTAAAGAGAGCCAACAAAGACCGTCACAGGCTGCGTCTCCCCGAAGTTCCGGCGGAAGTGGAGGCGGCTACTCCAGAAGTAATGTCTTCGTCGTTCCAAAGGTAGCACATTTTTCCGCCTTGTTGATGTACGGAAATTTTTACAAGTTTATCCGTAGGGCCAACCTCACAATATGAATCTCTTAAATTCTTGTTGATTTACCGACATAAAATCGCCGTGGGTTAAGATCCTTAGAAGCAATTTTACATAGGTACCTCCTTACTACTATTCAATTCATCAACGGCTTTGCTCTCTCTCTCTAATTCTGGTTCGCCTTTCCCGAGTGCGTCTTCATTTTAAATATTTGCTTGCTGAACAGCTTGTGTTAATTTTCCGTGATTTTATAACATTTTCTCTGTGGGTAGGACATATTCGATTTGCAGTAAGAGATTTTTTTAAAGTGCAGAGCATTTTACACACAAGCAGAACGGCAAGCAAACCACGTTTTAAACCACCAAAAATCGATCCATATAGAATACCTACCAAATACAGTGTTCAGTCTTGTATGATGAATGCACCATTGTTAGGAGCCACAGTAGATTCTAGGAGGATTCTGTCGCTGCTAGCATTGATCTTTAGAGTGATTGAAAGCTTATGGAGCATCCTAGGTAGAAGAGTGTAAACTAGTGTGCCTAACGTAAAGGCACAGGGCGCGTACCAGCAGAGTTCATCAACCAAATGTATCAAAGTGGCACTGCGTGATAAGGAATGTCTCGCCTGGTCTATGACGTCGGTTCAGAGTGCATTTTATAACCAGAGAAAAGCCGAGACATATGAACTTGGGCCTGCATTTGTCCATGGGTAAATGTTGTGTTGAGAAGATGGCTAAAGTAATATCAAATGGCTGAGTAATTAAAAGGCGAGTTTGTATTAAACGTTGACGATTAGTTACAACTGAATTGCAAAATAAGCTAAAATACCTTTATTGCGAAACGTTTTCGGAGTCCTACTTATGTAGTTTTCTAATTTTAGAAAGCACATAAATCATAGGTAGATAGGAAGCCGTCAAGCCATACAAATTGTTCTTATTAGATAGTGATCTGTGATAACCCTCAAAATCCAACACGTGTTCTAAAACGTACACGTGTACTTAGCGTATTTCATGCATTATTTTTGCACTGGTGCTTAATTTTAATTTTCGCTACCATCACCTTGGACAGCATATTTAAAAAATTATATGGCCGTCGTATTGTTTTAGCGAATGAAAATAATCATTTAAAAATAGATTTAAATTTTATTTCGGTGCAAATAAATCGGAATGGAGCTACTGCTGTCAACATAATTTTTAAAAAAATCGAATATAAGCATACATTGTGGTTGCTTTTTCTCATTCCGACAGAAGAAAAGGTTAGGTATTCTGCTTCCCATTTTCTCGATCGCTAAAATGCAGTTTTGATTTCAATAGATTGCGAAAAAGATACTTGGATTTTTCTTTTCAGTTGTTTGATTTAGCTCTACATTATTTAGCCCATTGTAGTTTGCTACTCAGTTCCGTCTAGGAAGTAACTGTATAGTTTGCCACTGATTTAAAGCAGTTTTTTTTATTGCTGTCTGTCCAGAGGTAATTTTCCTCATGTATAGGTACCTACCTACATTGTTTTACTAACAATGTACCTACCTACATCATTTAGCATTATTACTTCACCCCTTTCATGAGATAAAAATATACTGAATAATTTATGTCCTTGCTTTTTTTTAAATGTCAGATAAAGTATAATCTTTAAAATTTTGTTTTTTATGTTTAAAATAAATGCAAAAAGCTAGCAGGTACATACCGAGCTTGACTTTGATTTAGATAGAGCTAAATAATGTAATAAACTCTTATATGCAGCTAATTGTACGTATATGAAGTGGCTGTGATGTGTGGTTGCTGAAGTAATGTTGGGCGAAACGAACGATATAGCGCTCCATGAGAGTTCAGGTTGGGAATGAGACGAAAGTTAAATATTTGGCTGTTGATTGATTACCCCTGATCTGTCCCCGAGGTATTCTTATGATCCATATTAAGTTGAGGGAGGCATTACAAGCGTATAGGCCTTGGCATGGGGCTTGAATTGAAAAGTGATAGTACCTATACACGCTATGCTCTGTAAGCTCCGCTGCACAATGTTTCGTTCTCCTTTACAATGTGTGTAATGGAGTTAATACATGATGAGGTTCATACGTCCAGCTTCCAATGTAGTTTCACCAAATACAATTTTCTCCATTATTATCGGTTATTATTCCCCCTCGTCGTTCGTCGATCTCTTTGGTCGTGTCGTGTCAAGACGAGGTCTCAGTCACAAGTTTGGTGCTGTCAAGACAATCTAGGAAGGCAGTAAGTAAACGACGTAAAAGTCTTGTCACTCTTTTCCTCTTCTTGTTGACTGCGTCACCTGGGTGACTCCATTTAGTCAAAATCCTGTCCATTGGCTATTCCGGGGCCGCTGTTTCGGCCTCTATTTCTGGAGACATGTGGGACGAATTCACAGCTTCAGAAATTGATCGCCTTCTTACAGTTAAGTATTAGTTACATTTCCAAAGATCAAAATTAACTTGTTCCTCTAGTTTCTCCCTCCAAGTGCACCTTAGCTCTAATCTCTGCCATCTCGTCTGTATATCGTGTACGATGCGAAGTCGGCAGACTTTAGTACATAGATATATTTACATATCTTCAGAACAGACATATTATGACTTTATTGAGTACATTTTGACTAATCTTTATTTTTGTTTCTACTCCAAAGTTTACTCATCACCTTAACTTATTTGGACTTAGCGCTATCTGATTTTTCATATACAGTTTTGTTTTTACATGTGTACAAGTTACTTTGCTTGTATATTACTACACATTTACTACATAGATAATGCTTTATTGAACATAATTTATTGACAGTGCTGGTCGACTTCGGAGATTATTTTAGTCTTATATTTTTAGGGTAGCATAGTGGTATTTTAGTTTACAGTTTTATTAGGTTTATTAACAATGCAAAAAGTAACAATTTTATAGGATTTCTCCTAATTATCAATATAGTGTACAATTAGGCTTTCATCCTCCCGTCAGTGGGATAGGAAGTACCTTTACAATAGTTTAATTTTTAGGTTTTGCTTTTGCTTCTGGCAGAAGAAGGCAAGAGTAGTGTGGAGAATATCGAGGTCGGGAAGTTGTTGAAAGGAAGGGAAAGACAGACAGCACAGCAGGTAAATTTGTCATAAGGTTTTCCTGGGGCGGATGTGAGACGGAATAAAAAATTGATGGAGAAAAGATGGAAATGGGGAAACGTGAGATCGACTTGGAAGGCAGGAGTCGGTGGAGGCGAGAGACGAGAAAGGAAGAGATGTTCACTAGTGAGGGAGTGGGAAATAAAGGAAAACGAGGCCTGTTGCTCTCGGACTTTTATACCTCCATTTGGCTGATAAGACTGTTTGTAAAGTCCAATAGTCGAAGTTGTTCAGAGTCGAGAGCGTCCCTTCCTATAGTTTGTTATACCCGCATGCAGAGCTTGTGATTCATGCGTGACCATAATCTTTATTGACAACAAATTTTTTGTCTACCTTCGAAAGTCCAACTTGACAGTGCTAAAGCAAATAAAGCTCTACATACCGTTTGAGCTGCTTTCTCCAGCGTTGCGACTCCAACTAACGTAGGTAGTCGTTGGTAGGCAAATGCGTCAGAGCCTGTGTGTCTATGCACTCAGTTCGTCTATGCATGCACTTGGAATCACAAGTCAGAACCGTGTTTTCCTGTGGAACGTGTAAGTACATGACGTTGGAAGCATGCACTATGTATTCATAAGGCGTTTGAGCTCTTGCTACTACTATCTGCTCTGGTTCTCTATATCTGTATGATTGTACAAAGTGTTGATGCTACAAAGAACACTAATTCAAAATATCATGGCATGTGATTTGAAAAAAAACAACCAACTGTCAAAATAAAGATAATTAAATTAATATAAAAGTTAGTTGTTAGACTGAATAATAGTATATTTGCTGATATAGGTAATTATAACTAGGTATGTACAATTGTGTGCTCTACCATAAGACTCCAATTAGTTTTCCCGGAAATTATTCCTACAACTGAATAATCTGTCCTATTCCTATGACTAAAGCAAAAAACTAATTGGTTCAGAACACAGCATTTGATTGGGTGACTAAGCAGAGGTTCACGGCAATTACAAATTATTGTGGCCATATCCGATTTATCTTCAACGAGATATAATTGAGTCCATCTGACTTTTTATATCTTATTTGTAACATTGTATGGTTATCAAACCATATGATATGGCACATTTAGTGCGGCATTTTCGAGGCAACAGGTTGATTGCAGTGGCTAATGCACATTTTGAAGGAGCTCAGGCCAGTAGATAAAATAAAGTATAATTATTATAGACACACACTTAAGGGCTTATTCATTATGAAAATCTTTACAACTATCCCAAGCAGACATGTAGGTATAGAATAGAGTTTGCCCTTTCAAACTACACGGTATATACATAAGCACTTAAGTGTACGTGTGCTTTGTAATAATAAATCCCTATAACCACCACACCACTACGCTAACTATCCTACAATCTGACAAGCCCCGGTCAAGCATATCACCTCATATTGCCTAAAGATCCATGCTTTCAGTAGATTTAGTTCGATCACAGTAATCGTATAAGTACGGAAAGCTAACTAAATTAATCCAGTTTAATGGAATATTTTTGTTGAGTAACAATGACGTTGAGCAACAATAACAGTCTTAACTTTTTCATGTGGAAATGAAGGAATAACGAACTTTTAGAAGGCAGTCTGCTTTCCCAAGAATCGATTTGCCCCGATACTTCCTTTCATTTAGCTTACTCAGCAACATGTTCAATTGAAACTACAGATGACTGCTGGTCAGGTCTGACAGTGTTGAAAATGCAAGATAGGGGTTCTTCGTAGGAAAACGTGATGCTATATAGAATGGCGAAATAAAAGGAAAGATTTGACATACGTGCATTAAGACATTGATATTGGAAAGCTAGCATGTATAATGGGGTCTGCCCCGAAAATATATCTTCAGGTACTTGCTTAGTTTCCCTTTCGGTGGCAGAGTAGTCTGAAGGACGTACGGGGGAATTTAGTGCATGTAGGTACAAGGTACGCTTATTGTTAAGTGCTAATAGCACGAAGGATGAATAAATCTAAATTCTAAATAAAGGTAATTCGGTTCTGAAATGACCGGCGATCCCGTGTATTATTTGAGTATTATGACCCAGCGGGACCTACACTGTCGTGCCGGATCGAATTTGCATCACACGCGTAACTGATTTTTGCTATCGCTCGGTTGCACTGGAAGTAACTGTGTGAAGGGATTCTCTGCATGACATACGTATGAACAACGTTTTTGTGTATTTTCAGGGTAAGCCCCGAGGTCGTGCACGTAACAACTCTTCGGGACGGCCGAGCGCACCGGCACCCCAACCAGCAGCATGTCCGGCCCCATTAAGTGCAATATCGCATCAGTCCATTCACTCCAACAATACGTTATCCCATTCTCAGATGGGAAACACACACGTCAACTCAAACACTTTGCTTTCACACTTGCTGGCAAATTCAGGTGGGTTCTTCATTCCAAAAAATGCGTAATGAATAATAATGTATGTAACGCATAGTAATTGAGAGTTGAAATCACTTTGTGATCTGTAAAGGTGGAGGACTGGATAAATTATCTGGACCTCAAAGCACAAACATTGGAGGAGGAAGTCAACAAGGCCTGGGAAACAATGGAAGTAGCTCAAATGTAATTTCTACTGGTCTTCACTTGGGAAAGGAGATTCAACCGCTGCATCAGCAACAAGCTCAACCCTGGAATCCAAAGAATGCAAACGAAACATTGAATTCGAATGCTCCGGTACTAACCAGTGGACATTTATTTATGTGTCGTTCTTGTCAGAGTCAAAGCTTGTAACATAAGGTTGTAACACAGTCCTGATGGCTGACAAATTAAAAATATTAGAACAGTTTAATTTTCAGATCAACTTCGGCCTCACCAAGCCGTTGATGCAAAATTACAGTCAGCCAATAAGTGTAGGAGTTATTTCAAGCGGAGGGAATGTGTCACCACCTTTGTTGTCTAATACCCCATCACCTCCTCACATGGGTCCTCCTGGTGGTCCTGGATCCCCATCCAAACCTTTCCGACCAAAAAGCGACACAGAAAGGGTGCATTATTTAAGTCAATTTTATTTAAAATCTTCCCTTTAAAGTTATATTTAGAAAACGGTGGTATTTTTTTTTTCTCTTTTTAGGAACATCGTCGTGTGTGCCATATTAACGCCGAACAAAAACGTCGCTGTAATATCAAAAATGGTTTCGATATGCTACATTCGTTGATACCACAGCTGAGTCACAACCCGAATGCTAAGGTAAATTGTGGATGTGACTTCTATGGCAATGCTAACATTTCAGTGAGTCAAATTTAATTGTAGAGTACGTTAGGAACTTTGCACTTTATGCATGCATGAGCTAATCACATTGTATAACACTAACTATTGCTTGAAAAAATGCAGCGAAAAAAAACTGCTATGGGGTAGCTATTTGTGTGTTAATATTAGTACTTTTGCGTTATCAATTTTACATTTGGCAAGCGCCTGTATTATCTTAACGATCTTCAAAAACGTTTTTTTTTGCATGCGGAGATATAAAGCACTATTGACCAAGCTCTGCATCTCGATCTACCTAGGTGGGTCATACCTGCTGCAAATACTTGGCTCCTGTAATGCTTCAGTATGAGCAACCATGAATAATCTGACCGCATTTATTTTAGAATTTTAAAAGCTAGTCGCCTAAAAAACTTAATAATTACATGCAAGAATAAAAACTTGAGAAGAAATATTTCTGCTGTGGAGAGTTCTTTAATTGCCAATTTTTTGCGCAATTGTTGAACAAAACAGAGTGGAATACTGAAATGTCGTAATAAACACGCCTATTCCTATTTAGCATAATTGACTAAATCATGAAGCCCAGAATTCATTAGTTCATTTGCTTGAAGTTATTTTTATGATCAGCCAAAACGTTGCTTGAAAATAGAAATATGGTTAAAATTGCCAAACGTAAAATTGTAATCGAATTTGCATTCAAGATGTAATGATCAGTATAATGTGTACCATGATCGTTTGACAACTTTGTAGGTTAGTAAAGCGGCTATGCTGCAGAAGGGAGCGGAGTACATACGACAATTAAAATTGGAACGTGCTCAGTTAAAAGAAGAGATAGAAGCTCATCGGCAGGAGGTGGATGCTCTGAACTCTGCTATCAACAACTGTCAGTCCATGCTTCCTGCCACAGGTGCCCCTGTTTCACGCCAAAGAACCAACAAAATGAAAGAAATGTTCGACCACTGGGTCCGGATTCGCACCACTGAAAATTGGAGATTCTGGATTGTAATTTTTTAATAGTTCCAATCTGATTTTTACTTCCATTTTGGCTCACAATTTATTCTTCATTGCTCACACTCGGGTTTGAATTGTTACTTTTACAGTTCAGCATATTAATTAGACCCCTTCTGGACTCATACAATAATTCTGTATCCACTGCCAGTATCGACGAGTTGTGCCGAACTGTCCTGGCATGGGTAGACCAACATTGCTCACTTGTAGATCTCAGACCAGGTAAAGCTGATGTCTATTGTACTTGAATTGTGTATAAATTCCTGTATATTTTGTTTATTGTACTAATTCATGCTATTCCCTTTTCAGCTGTACTAAATTCACTCCGTTACTTATGTACAACAACTGACATACTGACTTCTCCTGCAAACTTACCAGAAGAAGCCTACAAAGCGGTGAATAGGACGGAACAATCCGACAGGGAGTCGCGGTAGAAGCATCTGAAAGCTATACTATTGTGGAGGCTGCTAGAGTAGAAGATAGAAAATGACAAAGAACTAACTTAAGTTTCATGAAACCGAAGGTCGAGTACTAACACTTGCACCAGGCAACAGTCGAAGAATTTTGCATGTTTTTGTTCGTTTGTGAATAACTATTAATTAGTGAGACATGACGTTTAGACGCTGAGGCATTCAAAAATTAATATTACTTTTTTGCTAATTTGCTAAACGTAGTATAATTTGAAGTGAAAGCAGCCTATCATTCTTTGTGCTGGATGAAAGTTTGTAGTTAAACATTATATTCAGTTATATTTCCAATTGTGAGTACTGATTACAAATTACAGCGCACTATGTTGGTTGCTTTCATGTTGCTCCCACTCCTATAGATTTATACTATGTAGATATTTTGGTAGACAGCAGCTCTATCAAAACTTTGGTGCAATTATCCACAATAGCTTTGTTTCTGCAGACAATCATCAGGCTGCAGTTGATTCCGAAAAGAATTTATTGAACGTTTGCTTTGTTTTCCATGATTCTTCCCTCGTCAACAGGATATTGTACATGAAAAATATAACATTGGTAAAACAAATACCAATGCAGTATGTAATTATTACTACTACCGTCTAGTAAACGTTGAAATTGGGTGCCTTACATCTGCAAAGAGAAACAAACCACATGTACCTTGAAGCTATTTTGTTACACTGCGTACCCATCTATAAGTTACGAAATAATCAAATGTTCAAAATAAATTACTGATGTATACAAACCATTTGAAAATTTTTAAAATCTATATTTCAAATAGTAGTGTGTTAGTGTAATTATATAAAGTTCTTCTTAAATAGCGTAGGGATGCCCATAGGTTACAGGCCGTCTAGGCATACTCGAATTCAGATGAAGGGAACTTGATGGCACATATAGAAATATTTAGAACCTACACAAAATTTTATCAATTTTAATATTCGAGATATTGTATTTTGTTCGAAAGTCGAAAGAATTTATTCGGAAATAAGTGAAAGTGTTATATCCATATATATATATATTTGTGTAGTAAGTAATGTAAGATACTACGTACGTACATACATTTATGGTGCTACTTAATGCGAAGCAGTTTATTTGCTCATTATTCCTACATAAAGATTATATATACTGTATAGTGTTATGGATAATAATCTATAGATTTATTACGATGTCCTCTTGTCAGTTAAAAATCGTTTATCGCAATTGTTTTGATCTTCACATAAAAAATTTATTGTATGCCTTTGTATGGCTAAATATTAACTACACACTCCTAGCCGTTTTGTTGTATGTACAAAAAATATCAAACTACCTTTAAATCATGGCTAATATCTTCAATGGTAAATGATGAATCAATATCGATTTTTGCGTGATGTTTTCCCCCGTCTTTGAGTTGATATTTTACTGCGTATGCACATTAGCTGGGTAGTGTATCCGTTCAATTAATTATAATGACTCTGGAAATTAAGCCGACTGGCATTTAACTGTGTGGAATTTGTGTTCTATTATTATTTTCACAAATCAATGTAACTAAGTATGCCTAAGTTAGAAGTCATAACTCCATTACTAGCAGTAAAACTTGATTGAAAACTACACATTAATGCATTTCAGTCGGAGCGTTGAATTGGAAATTGAACTATGTCTCATAAAGCAATTAATATTTAATTAAATGAATCAGTATGAGCGACATCACTAAAGTGTATTTACCTACGTGATATTTTTATGAGTTCCGTTGAATTTAAACACAACATCCATTTTTAGCCTAGCTTTGATAAATAATTAAAATATATGGCTTTGTGCATACTGTTCTACGAACTTTATTGTAGAAGGCTTCGTGAGGAACCGCTTAACATTAGACTAAATAATAAATATGCAAAAGATGGTATGTCCTTAAATTGTAATTACATCCCGCTGTGAATAATGCACTGTCAGAATTTCCGAAATAAATTCTGTTTGCAAAAATCTTTACTTATTTTAAAATATATTCTTGTTAATCTTGTAATCTAGTATTGTGAACGTAAGTGAGCATATTTTGATAATAATACTGTGTCATTTAAATATATGAGAGCAACTATAAAATAAAAAGTTGCCTAGAATTTAGGATTTATAATATTTTGAGAAGTACATGTTTTAGTGTGTTAGTCTGACATTGCAGTGCTTGGCACTATACTGCAATGCAGCGTAAGTACGAGGGATGAATTAGTTTTGTCAGAATGAATCTTTGGTTAAGTAGACATTGTACTTATTTCATTGTACCTAATGATACTATTTTATTATTTCTACAACAATTTACAAATGATGTCATATACGCCTACCTACATATGTAAAAAAAATAATAACATCGACGAAGTGTTATGTCGGTGTTCACATATTTCGAGACATTTAGGCTCATGCCAAATGCTAAAGATGACTCTTGCGGTAATTAATCATTAAAGTGTAATTATTGTTGCAATATTCTACATACATACGTAACTCTGATCAAACTATTGAATGCACGCATCTTATAGCTTTTGTTAGACATTTTTGTTCGAACTTGAACTTTATATTAAGGACTGAGAATTTTCTTCTCGTCATCATGTGAGTACAATCAATTCTATGTTTGCTTTCTTACGAGTTCAATATAGATATAGAGGGAATGGCATAAAATAAATGATATAAAATAAAACGTATTTCACAGGTGTTATTTCATGTTTTGTAGTTGGATGTGTAGACTTTATTGTGGATATTTAATACAAGCAATAATAAATAGCTAAGTTGTACATCAATGAAGGTTAACTACGAAGTTCAAAACTTTATTTTACTATAAGCTATACACACACCGAGATATATTATATGTACCTACATATGTATAGATATTGTGTCCAAAATCTTTAATACAGTAACTAAGAATGCTTACATTTGAATAGCTGCAAAAACTAGTAGTACTTTTTACTAAGCAGAATTAATTAATCAGGGACAGGGATGGTTTCAGTCTGAAAACCACCCTTGAAGCTTTCAGCAAAGGATAACCACTAAGATCGATAGATTTTTTTGTCCGTCATTAAATAAGTGCAGGCACGATTCCTTGTGGTCTATGCTACTAATGAAAAGTGTATTTAGTAGGATGAAAAGATATGGAGAAAAAGAATGTTCATCCTAAAACGGCGTCAAGGATTTTGCTTTTTACATGTTAGGTGTAGACCATCTACTTTGATATTCTTTTTTTGGACAGTGGCCGTGCATCAGATTGCAGCCAGGGGTCATTAAAAGCACGGCTAATAAAACACACAAATTATTAGTAGGTGAACCCATGTCAGCTGGCTTTCTCCTTCACAGTAGCAACTAGATTGAGACATTCTAATTCTTAAAAAATAGGGTGTGCCAGTCCATTATCCAACCCTTAACAAAGCATTGGCTTCAAGATTCAACAACGACCGTCCCGACATTTTTAAAAGAAGATAATTATTACGGATACCTGTATAAAACCTATGCTTAATGTGGATAAAGCTATTACACATGTACATATGTATGTACGTAGCTTAAGATGTAAATAATTGTTTGTATATTGATGGTTATAACCCAGGCAGTTTAGCAAAAGAATCTTCGGGCCAATAAGAGCGAAGTCTGTGTTATCCAACTGCCGGAGTATAATACTGTGAAAGAGAAAAAAATTAATGTAATTGTACAGTAAAATATTATGAGAAATGTTCGCCAAATGTCAGTAAATCACAATCTTATTTTCAATTTATGTGTAAGTACCATCTTCAATTATTATCAAGAAACTAACACACAGAGTGTCACCAAATTCCCTAATGAATGATTTCGTGTGCCATCCATATGTTAGATTTAAAGCTTGTCCCGTTTTTAATAGCTACAAACTAGTACTAGTAGCTCACCGTAATCTAAATTGCATCAAAAGCGTAAAAGCATCCCTGTAGTCTGTAGAAATAACTCTTTTGATAAAATGATATTTATGATTACTTATGTATGTTTGTATCAACTTGTTTTGATCGTGAGCGACTTTGTGGTTGAGATGGATTCTTCTAAATATGCCTTTATTCTCCCTATTCAAAAGGACCTTACAATTTAAACTCAATTTTAAATGGAAGCGTGAGCATTAAAAGTTGAAGGAGCATGGAAATACTTTATGCCTCCCTCCCATTGAGTTATGCAAATGCTCCGCACAAAAATATGATCAGAATGTTAAAGGAAGAATATAAATCTTTGTAAACTCAGTCCTGCTGGAACATCAACAATGGATAAATTACACTTGTCTGTCTGTATGGAGGTCGTCCGTCCTCTGGAAGTGTAACCTACATTGCACAGCATGTAGTAATAATAATAATATAATAACTACTCATTTTATGCATAGATGTTGGAAAAGATGAAAAATTTGGTGCTCAAATAAGTTTGTTGTGTACGAATTTGAGACTTGGAGCGGAGTCTGAGATGGAGTTTCTCTGGCCGTTAATAAACTTTGACGTTTAAGCTGAAAGTTTTTACAGGGAGCTGCTGCTGCTGCTGCTGCTATGCTGCTGCAAAAGTGCCGGGGAAAGTTGTTCTTAAGAAACTCCTGTACGCAAGAATTGTCATCTACAAAACTACCTATACGTGGGGAAATGAGGGCATTAGTGCGTAGGTCTCCTTAGGAAATTCTACATCCAGACCCAAACTAACCGCATTTCTTCTTTCCTTCATGAGGAATGTTCTGCTCCATGCTTCCCACTAACTTACAACTACAGCTTACACAACTCATGAGTCTACATACGTACAAGAGCCCAGCCTTGTTTCCCTCACTTTCACTTTTTCCCTCGTCTCAAGTGTGCAGTAACTTAAACTGCAATAAATCTAAACTCAAAGATAACAACATTTCCTACACGTCTCTCCTCCTATAGAGAAATGCCTAATAAGTATATAGTAGACTTGCCACTATAGAAGCAATCTCACACGCATAATACAATTGCCTTTATGGACTTGGAAAAGAAGAAATTTCATTAAAGTTTGGATGGCAATTATATTTTATATCCAACCCCAGTATCTATTCTATATAACTACAATGCCTATACCTATACAGCGTTGAACTGCCTCCCTGCCTGTTCGACTTGGAGAAGATAACCTTCTTACTCGTGCCCTACTGAAGGCATGATGAATTTCCTCAATATTTTTGATAAAATTAGAATGGTGTTTTGTCTCGTAAGCCGATTTGCTTTTCTAGAGCCAGCCTAGCTTAAGGAAATCCCAAGTAGACTGACGGCATGGCAGGAGAGTATAATATGCACTGAATAAAGAATACAGACGAGGGTGGACTATGCATGCAATATTTTCAAGTTGAAAAAGCAACAAGAATATTAAATGAAAAGTTTTCTAGCCTTTGAGTACTGTTTATGATGAGATGAGCTGGCTACATAATATGCAGATGAAGGCTAGGGATGGGTAAGGATGCCTTTGTAGTATGTAGTTGATAAACGTATACAGTTAGTGTCCCTACCTGGTCTAAGCGATGGTAAAATATTCTGTTGGGAGCGTTCAGCTCTCCAGGGATAGATTACGACTGACACGTTCAGTCCTCAAATCACACAGTCACTGAGCTACAAGCTACTTTACAAATATTACGTCGACTTCAAACATGTTCCCCCTGACACTGGGCTACTGGCCTACTAGCACACTACAACACTACAAACTACCAAAAAAAACGACAGCATCTTTATTTACAGAGCCGCACTACAAGGAATAAATCCCGTCCCTGTCGCTACATACATAAATAAAAATGATAATGCTACCACAAATCACAACCAATTGAGCGAACCTGTGCCGCTGTCAAATCCCATGATTTCAGAGTATAGCACACTATAATGTTACCATTAACGGGACTCATGCTGTGGATTGTCATTAAATTAAATAATGCAATGTTAAACGTCACATTTCCCCACGCAGGTCATTTAGCAAGTCACTGTACACATTTAACTAGGTAGTATAGTAGACGTAAATTATTGAATTTTTCTAGTTTATGGCTTGTATTCGTAGCCGACGCACACAACAAAGAATTAACACAAGAATTTTTTTCCAGTTTCTATATAAGTAGGTATCTACTTATCAATTTAACTCAGCTTATCGTTATTTGAAAAATAGCTGGCATTTTTGCAGTCCTTTATGATTAGCACAGGTAGATGTCTTAAAAAAAAGAATATATGTATTGCTGCGCGTTTTTTGCTTACACTTTCTCAAAAGTCAATTCCTACTGAATAAACAAAATTAAGTTCCATCCTCTGAAATGTGTTTTTTTCTTCTCTACCTAAATTCTATACCGTCACCCACAACTCTGAAGAATGCACAAATCGGTACACAAGCTAGGTACTTCCAGATCAATACGTATAGTGTCGTTGAGCGCCAATGCAACGGTGGAGAATCCACTTTAAAAGCATTATTGCCTGCTAAAAATTCACACAAGGGAAGTCTTGAAGAAGGACGTGCCCAGGGGTACGGTAGCCGGAAAAACTAACTTTCCGATAGAATGCTGGCTGGGACTGGAGCACAGGTAAGAATTCCTCATCATGCATAGACTACAAGTTCAAATAGAAAAAATACATCTGAATGGTAAAAATAGAAAAAAAAAGCGAAAGAGACGTGAAAGTGTTTGCAATGCTTCCCTGAAGGCTTTACAGATAGATGGGAAAACGGTCAATGGAGAATCATTCTTGTTGTGAAGTGTCCGTTCGTTTTAAATTAGTTTGGTCGGCACAATAAGGCAAGATGATTTAGGTATGCACCTGGGCTTTCAAAAACTAGCCAAAGGTAAAGCCTGTTCCTTTTGGGACCAAACCTATATACATCACGACCTACATCTTTTGCAGAAATACTAATTTCGTAAGTATTTCCCTAAATTTTTGGGGAATTTTCTGTTAATTATACCTTATAGAAATTGACGTACAACCCGCGAAATCAAGCGTATGCACAGTAAGGTAAAGAACAGCATTATGTATACGGAATGTCTTAACCGTCCTAACAAAAGCCAAGCCCGTATTTACAATAAAAACCGTAGGTAGGAGAAATACACGGGAGCAAGGGCTAAGCATACGTATAAATACAAATTTCGTTTATTACTTCCTTGTATTTCACGTGTCCAGTCCCTATAGATACTTGCAGCCCATCCCTAATAATGTCACCCTGTGGAAAAGAAATTTGCTCGTTTATAATGACCTGTTCTTCTTGATCATTCTCTCTGTACTTGTACTTCCATTGTGCTCCCGTTTCCAAGGATAACAATAAAAAAAGTGTGCAAAAATGTGTCTGTATTTGAATAGTTTCTTTCCAAAGAATGTCAAGTCCGTTTTGGGAGGCTTGGGACAAGCTGATATTAGCACATCGCAACGCTTTTTTGGTTTTCAGTATTCTTTACAAAAACAATTTAAAAACTTTCGAAAAAAAGATGGCGAAAACTTCGTTTTGTGCCAAAGAACGAAGAGGCCGTCATAAGCGTTTTATAGCTATCATTAAGAATACAAAAACCGTACTGATATTTTAAATTACCTACTGTCATGATATGTGACCATCTTAGACGGCAAGAATATGATAACTGATGTAATTACCCCAAAAAGGCCAGGACGTTATTCAATTTAAAGAATGTCCTCAAGCAAACAAGTGGATGCACTCCAAAAACGGACTTTCTAATTCTGAATGGATAACTTGTATTAAAATGGTGGGGAGCGTATTACCCGTAAAAGCAATACCTAGACCTGACTTTGGAGGTGACCTCTTATGCCGCCATGGCTGTAGAGAGAAAGAAACCTTAGGGCACATCCTTGGAAAATGTCACAGGGGCGAGCTATTGCGAAATAACCGTCATCATGCTGTTAGACGATTGTTTGCTGATGCTATGAGTAAGATGGGATGGAAGGTTCTTCAAGAAGTGGAATGCAGCGAAGTAGTGCAAGTACGAACTTACAGATTTGAGATCCTACTGATGGGTCTGGATCTGTGATGAATGAGAATCAAAATACAGCGCGTATGGTTTCATCAAGACTGGTGGACATCATTGCGCATAATCTACGCACTAAGAAAGGCTTAATTCTGGACCTAGTAGTTCAAATGGAACAAGACACAAACCAACCGAAGAGTGTTCACTTAGAGAAAAAGCAATTTATGACCCTTGTATACCGTATTTTAAGAACAAACTAGGACTGGAGTAGAACAAGGTTATTGGGCTGTACATTGGAGCAAGAGGAATCATCACAAAATATTTCCTGGATTTTATGAAGGATCAGGGAATTTCTCCTTCGCTGTTGATAGAAGATATAGTGAAAACTGTACTTAAAAAATCAGCCCAAATCTGCACTCATCATTTGTTTTCCAGCACCCCGAGCAATTAGCATTTGTTTTTTCAAAATATTAGTTCTTAGTTGTGTAATGTATATTACAAAACATAAGCTTTTGTTAAAAAATTCTGATTCGTATACTGAGTCCGTTGGGCTATCCTCGTTGGAGGACATTGATGACTTTGTTTTAAAAAGCTTGTCTTTCTCCATGATGTTTTAAAACTTTTGTCTTAAACAAAATCATTTTAGGTTAGGTCATTTCAGGTCAAGGTCATGAAAACCATGCTTTTCACTCATATTGTGTACAAATAAGTGTTTGTTGACTATTTGTCAGAATTATTCTTTTTATTACGCTTTCTTCGATTTTGTTGCAGACACTTTCTCCCAAAGAACTATAACTACGATAATCCGGTTTTTCAAAAATCCGTGAACCTTGAATACCTTACATTTTTGAAAACTTCCATACGCAAGCGTCTTATTGTTAGGCATATAAACTCATGTTCATTCGAATTTGGTGTTAAAGTTGACACTCATTCATCATGGCATCTACATCGTTCTGTATAAGCACAATTATATTTGTTGTTTCCAGTAAAGTAGGAAAAAAAGACTTATCAACTTTTGGAAACAAACTATGCATAGCTGGAAGTTATACATATGCATAGATACTTGTAGCTAGAACAGGAGCTTTTTTTAATGTACCTAGGTACCTATCTATATTGCCCTTATTGCAAATAATGCAGTTTTACTTGGAAGACGAAGAAAATAAAAACGTTAAAAAAAGTTGTGACCGCCGCATTTGGACAATTTCTTACTTTGTGTTCTGTCGTTCTTCGTTCATGATGATGCATGCTGAAAAAACTCAAAGGAAATAAATTGTATGGACGAAGTAGTTGTAAGTGCACTTGATGCTCACTCCCTTTAAGTTCCAGTCTCAACTTCACTCTATCTCTAAAGTGGATCCAAAGGTAACATTTCGACTTTGTCACTTCCTTTTAACTGGAGAAAAGAAAAGAGGCCAACCAGTCTATAGTGAGTTGCAGTCAGTCGTCAGTCTCCAGTGGAACTTTGACTAGCGTATGTTCCTTTTTTTGTTTTTTTTTTATTTATGGATGGAAATCACCAAAGTATTGAGGTAGCTTTGGTCGTGGTGGGGGGAAGAACTTGAGGCGGTTCTTTAGATATTTAAACCCTGAACGACTCCGAAATAAAAAAAAAAGAATTTATGTATGTTGTTTCAAAAGTTAATATATATATGTAGGTACCTACCTACTATCCTTCCAGGGACTGGCAGTCAACACAGGACAGACAATAGCAGTTCCTGGAAATGTTATCCATCCTTTTATCCTCCATACTTAAGTATTCATGTGGAACTTTTTTCAGCTCATCCCACCTCCGTCAAATTCAAAAGACAAGTTAAAAGAAACAAAAATTATATTCGATATAGGTAAAATATCAAATTCAGCATGTGTTCTGGCTCTATTTTGTTTTTATTGGAAGGGATACTGAAAAAACATTAAACCTAAAATCAACTGTGGTAAGACGTAATCCACTCCCTCAATTCACAGATTCCCTTTTCCTTTTAGCACAGGTTCTATGGGGTGGACAAGAGCCACCGCACCGTCAGTCGAAATCGAAATACGTGGGCAAATATTTCAGACTTGTCTACACGCAAGTTTAGACTTTGTGCAAGCAACAAAGTTTCCTTTAGCATTACAGCGCAGCGATAATATTGGTGTTTACACAAAATTCGATAGGTAAAAGGAACCAAATATGCTCTACGCATTATAAGTAGCTGTATTTTAGAATCGAAACCTTAAAAAAATAAAGCAATGTTTACGTACCTACCTAGTACAGTACCTCCTTTTTCTAAAAATGTAGATCGGGCGTTGTACTGTATTGTGAACAGGTATTGAACAATCTCCAAACTGTAACATCAGTGGAACACTGTCCACATCTACATATTTCTCAGACAGCACAAATTTATAATCCCTTTCCTAAGGACGTATGTACATACACATAGATTTGTAAAATGTTCTGTAATAGTTTGGGCATTGTTTTGTGCATTAGATAATCTAATAAATTCCACTGGTGATAAATAGTGCTTATCGTTAGTCACAAACTGAATTTTACTGCTAGTTCTAATGCAAATAGAGCCTTACAAAAATCGTCAAAACTCGTTTTAATTACTAATGTGTATTGATTGCTTCATTCTCTCATGGAAATAATAATTTATGACAGTGTCCTTGAGGATCCTTGCCTGTGCTTTTAAGTATAACGACAATATGCCATGATAAACAAAGCAATTGTTTCCCTTTTAAACCTTATATCCTCGTAAATCTTTATAGACTCTTCATTTCCCATCTTTAGCTCAGTCGCTCGGGCTTTCAGCGCTTCTTGCTTCTACTACTAGTACATACATAGGTACTTTATGTCAAATGTCAAACTCTAATGAATGCCGAATCGAGGGAAAATGAAAGAAACGCCCCTTCATTGAGAAAGTGTTAAAGAGTAAAATACACAGTAATTCAATCGCGAGCAGATATGCTATCAAGATACATAGTTCTGCCCGTATAGAAAGTCTGGACCTACTACCGTCGTTACGTTGGTGCCCGTATGCTCTAAAGTAAGTGCCATTTCTGTACGCAGATACATACACGTACTAGGCAGGCATCGTTACAATGCTACAGTATGTATTTAGATCCGGCTTTAAGTTACATAGGTCAGGCCAGAGACGCACGGAGAAGTATAAATTAATGAGTTCTGGCATTAGGATTAATTGGAAGATTGAAATAAACGGTAGTAAGGATTAGTTTATACTCTCTAATGCAATGTATAGGGGAATTTGAACAGAAGACCTTTTAATTAAATCAAATGAGAGTTTCCTGAAACACTTCCCTCTAATGGGCCCAACTGTGATGTCCCTTCACGCAAAAACTATGTAGGTGAGAGTCTCAAATTAGAAAATGACGCTAAATGTAATTATTTTATACAAAAGACTCAATTCCAACGGAGGTGGATTTGTTTAGTCATATTTTAAAGGGAAATCAACTTTTCCGAATGCCGTAGCGTTACTGGCTTATTGATAAAAATAAATATGGGTGCATAAATGCATACATAACATAGCCTGGAAGCTCATCATTTATCAACTTACATTTTCGGAGAAATACGCAGACAGTAATGATTTGGTAAGAACGTATTAAACTGCATGCCCTTGTTCTCCTGTCACTGACACATTGCAATTCTAAAAATTGCAGTTCGTCGTTACATACAGTCGAATAATGATCCGAATTTAAAGACCCACCTGTGACTATAAATGACCACTGGGCAAGTCTTACACTTCCTCGTTTTTCTAGAAGCAAGAAAGTTACTGGAGTAAAAAAAGTATCATTTATTTGAGACTTTTTTCAAAAGATACAAAATGCATTATTTAAAACTTTTTTTGAAAAGTTGCATAATGCTTAGATGTGTATTTTATAAAGTGCAAAGTATCCTATTTACATGTTTTAGAAAATTGTAAAACACCCTATTTGCATGGTTTTTAAAAAAGATGCAACACGTAAAAGTGCAGTTTAGAAACAAGCTAGACTAGTTATTATTATTATTATTATTATAAGTATGTGCTGCTTGTGTATTGTGTATACTTATAGCGTGCTGTTGTTGAAAGTTGCAATCCTCCAGCCTTTGAGCGCCAAGTAAGGTCGCAAAATCTCACATTGGAAAACCGAGGCATGATACTAGTTGAAAGTAAAGATAGCTTTCCATTCGCAGCCGTCATTTTGCTTCTTCAGTACAGCTAATGATTTGTATGATGGCTATTAATCATGGAGCTACAACATTTACTCATAACCTACTCCGCTATTGCTCAAACTGAAGCCTTAGCTTTGCTCGTTGGATCTTAAGATGTTTATATTTGTCGGATGTGCGGGTGATCCGTGCTCCGCTCCACTGACGCTCCCTTTTATCTTTAATTTCCGACTATTTTGATTTTCATGGGGAACTTCAAAGACAAGATAATGAAATTAAACAGAGAGTGTCTACAAAGTGACTATACTGACTCACATAACGATCCCAGATCTCCTTGGTGTGAATGAAGAGACAGCATAAAACTATAGGAGGTCTGGTGCTGTCGTTGGCAGAGAGCTGCCGGCTTAGTGTAGCATCAACACATTAAGCAGTGCAGCATCATAAATGCTAAGTACTGAATAATACATGCCGCTTCATTTGATAGAGTTACAGTTAAAAGTTTACCGTTCTTACACTTTTTGGCAGTATTCTAAATCACAGTGCTTTATTTTTCATTGATGAGGATTTCCTTTAGAAAACATTCCGCCATAGCCCCGTACATATGAGCTGGCAGCACTGATCACCCAAATCAAATTTTATTCTATCGAGAATAAAATCCATACAGAATTTTGGACCTGTATGTTGGAAGATATACCTATACCTATATAAATAGGAACATGAGAGCCACATTAGGTATTTCTTCCGAGTGTTTGAGAATTTGCTTGTGCCAAACGGATGCCATGTGGAAATAATGAAGACAAATCTGACTTGGTGAGAACTACAAGTGTGCTGTAAGCTGAATGAATGTGCATGTGCGTACACTATGCACATAATAATAACGTAAGCATGTACGGACACGGAAAGTGATCTTTATAGCCGTCAAGAAGGGTTTGACTACTGAGTACGCGGATATGCACATTTAGGGGCCTTTTACTTGTTACTTCGAAAAAGTCATTTGTAGGTCTGGCTTATTTTAATTTTATCTTATTTTCAACTTTTTTTTTGGCAAATAACGCAACCTGTTGTTGGACAAATTTCAAAATCTTAATATTGAGATTTGCTTGCATTTAAACTTGCAATTGTATGTTGGGTGGAAGGTAGTATATGGGAGGCCCCTTGCTCGCTGTTTATTAGGAGTCTCTCTTCCTATGGAAGCTTGAGCCATCAGAATCAGAAGCCTCTTGATGGAATAGAACGTGACTTCATGGTGAATTGCTTGGATAGGAAAGAATTTCCATAAAGGGAGTTCTCTCTCTCTCTCTTGAGCTGCGGGTGCCAACCGCACGCAGGTCATTTGTCTTCGACTCTCGCAATTGATTTAGACGCCTTGATTTCCTCCTGACAAATCTTGCCCAACCTTATCATCATCCTTCCATTCAATATCTCCACGGAATTTAACGGATTTCAAAGCACGAGTCCAGACACGCAAAATCACAGACCCTCACAAACCCAAATTCATCAGTGAGTATGATGGGTCGGGGCTCCGGAGTGTGCAAAACGTCACAAATCCAACCACAACCTTTCAGGCACATATTCCGCGTTAAGATGGAGTAAAAAATTAGCTACCTTTGATTAAATCTTTTTATTAAAAAGCAACTTTGAAATAATCCAATTCCAAGAAATTGATAGAAAAGTTTGTACCTAAAAATAATTGGATATGCGCCACTTTGTCTAGGATTTCGTATGGGTCTAGATCTAGTTGGGCTTTAGGAATAGATCCAATGAACCAAATTAGTAGTAGAAAGTTAATAGTTGTGGACCCTGTCTCAAAGTTGAGAGTACATGAACCAAAAGGGGAAAATATTCAAGTTGAAGTTTGAAGAAGCGGAGGTTCGCTGTGGGAAGGAATTAGTAGTTTGGAGTGTGTTCGGGTTGATATAAGAAAATGGATGGACTCGGGATGAGTGTGTGTGTGTAGACGTATCCATCCATCCACTCAAAATTTCATGGCTTCTATTTGTTCAGATGAAGTTGTCTATCTCTGGACTCGGAGGCATGGAGAGGGGAAGGGATCGCATTTCATCGGATCGGATGGAATGACACAAGTAGGCGTGGAGCTAATAAACCAAAAAAGCGTGGAGAGACCCTCTCCAATCTACATTGAAATCCCCGGCGCTCTGCTGGCTCCCATCCCAAACTTTGTCAGCTATTTAACAAAACTCATAAAAATGTCATTGGCAGGATTTTGATTCTCCTTTTAAATATTTCCCTCATCTTGTCTTACTTCTGTTTTGAGTCTCAATTCGGAAAACCCTCATTCATGTAGTCATGACGTCACGCCTTGCCTCCCGAACCTAATAGTTTAACTACTCATTTGTGTCTTCACTTAAACTTGGATGAACCCACTGTGTTCTTGATAGTGTCGTACACGGAGTCTGTAGATATTCCATCGACTCCTTCTACACCTATAGTTAGGGTAAACAGTACTGCCTATAGCAGAACAGAGTACAGAGTACAGACACTCGACGATCGTCCCGTCATTATAAAATCTTATTACCAGATGGGGAGATTTCAAGGTTTCCATCACAACTCCTTTTCCTTTTCCTTTTCCTACTTGACTCTTGCAGATCTGTTGGATTCTTTTCATATATTTTTTTTTCTGGTGTGTGGCAGAACTCCGGGAAATAAAATGCTGTCACTATTTTGAGAGACAGTCTGACAGCTTTACGGGAAAGCAATGCTATTTCTTGGAATTCCGTCCTTTTCGTCTTCCCGAGACGGATGGATGGATGGATACGGACAGAATCAGGAACTTTGCAGTTACAACGCGGTAGAAAAGTATGTATTTATGTATTTACTGCATAAATAGCTTATTTTGGTGCTTTTAAAACAGGGGGTTTAAAACCAGTACAAAAAAGGTGGTAAATTCTGATTTAGTGGTTTGCAATTTCTTAATGTGGAGTTTTTTTTAATCCACCAATTTGCTGTTTTACCCCTTTGAAAAGGGTCTAATAATAATTTGCTTTAGCTCTTAAAATACAGTGCCTGACCAGTCATATTTGCAGGGCCCCTGGCTCTATGTAAACTGTCCATGTGTATTCACAGAAGCATGTGCCTGGCCAAATCAAAACAGGTCTCAGAGGGAAGGCATGGAGCGTCTACTCATAAAATGAAGAGTCATTTAAATGAATTGAGAAGATTTACATTTTCCAAATTGCCGAATATAGGAAATTTGAGTGAGTCTCTCTTGTTTGCTCCCGTTCACTAAAATTATTCAAAGGTAAATAATGTTGTGATAAGTTTACGCTTTTACTTACTTGACGCCTTCGTATTTAGCTCAGAGTACACATGGACGTTAACGGTACTCATGGCTCTCTACAACTATGAAGGTATAATGCATTCATGAATTGGTCCTATACATACATAATACATACAAAAACATTCGTCATTTCCCTCAAAAATCCAAAAAGCAAAGAATATATGGAAATAAAAAATACATGTGCACTACATTCATATTTCCAAGGCTAGACAGTGCTTTGTTTTTTATGAGATGAAACATTTCTCTCTCTCTCTCTCTCTCTCTTTCTGCTTCCTACTACTACTGCCTCACACTCCACATTATTATTTAACCTGCAAAAGCAGATGGCAACTCTAAGAAAATATATTGCAAATCCGCACCACCCTACAGCCTACAGCTATCTCCTTTCCTACATCCAGTTAGAATTACACACACAGACACACTACTTTTTTGACTTTGGTTTGTTCAGTTCTTCACTGCTGCAGAGGATTTTCTTTTTTTTTGAGAAAAAATAATTTATCGCCTGTCTACAAGGAAAAAATCGGAGCGAGTAATACTTTGCATATCTGAGAGTTCTACTCGTATATTTTCTTTATGAATTTCAGAAAGTCAGATGGGCTCCCAGGCGCTTCCATCCTTGCATCGTTCGTATGTGTCTGTCGAATCAATGTATAAATATCTCTGGTTCTGCTAAAAAAGCTTCACTTTAGAGCAAATAATAATGAATTGAATTTTGAATTTTGATCTATCCAGTTGTACAAGTTTGCATAATATACGTATAGGTATGTATATATATTAATGTTGAGATTTAATTTTATTAATAGCTAAATAATTTTCACATATTTTCTTTACGCCTTTCAGCTCCATCATTGCTTCCAGTATGTATCCTTGTGAAAGCCAGTGCCACGTGCACTTTTCTGCAGTTGTTCACATATAAACTGTTGACTCACTGTGCTCTCTGTACGTCGTACGTCTACTGTAACCATCACTTGTAGTAATTTAAAACTGGAAACTGCTTAAGTTGAACTGATGACGGAAAAACCTAGTTTGAGACAAATTTAGTGGCTTCCTTACAGATGGTAAATTATGTACATACGTCCTGCATGTGCACCATACGGCCATAAAGTTTAAGGGAGAAGCAGCCTAATTATTACTACACAACTTGCAACGTGCAGGCATACATAGTTATGCATTATATATAATGTGTACCAAGACAGTTATAGGCCTACACTCATAGCTATCTGGAGTTTCTTCGTACATAATTGAATTCGGAGTGTTTGCATGAATGGTGATTGTGATTATTTATGTATTTCAGTGTAGTTTGAAGGAGCCGAGCAGAGGTAGGTATGTAGACCTAGGTACCTACATGCAAATACATACACAGCACTCAATTTCAGACTTGGCTTACTCATGCATAATTGTATCAATGAAATAGTGTGTCACACTACTGCCACTGTGGCTCACTAACTGCTCGTCGAGAAGGAAGTGGAGTGGAGACGGAGCTTTGAAATTATCCTCTCCACTGGATTCCCATTGATATGAATCAAAGGGAATGTTCCCATGAGCGATGAACGGCAGTAGATACAGAACAGAGTACAGACAGACTGAAGGAAAGACAAGAAACGGAGAAAACAATGCACAACCAGTTGCTGGCTGGGCCCATGGCATATGTAGCTTCTTCGGATCGGGCCCTGGTGTCGGTCTTTTAGTCTTGTGATGCTGCGCTGGCTGCTTTTGCTATGCAAACTCTAATTTCTATCTCTGTACCTTGTTTGTTGTTTACTTCATCTTTCCTTGCTCAAGTACCGTCTTTGGGCCCTTCCAAAAATGAGTTAGAGGATTAAATGGTACAGATATTTCGAACTCTACTTAACCTATTCGCAACTGGCAAACCACGAAGTTGTTTACTGCTATATCTACCGCAATTTAACACTTTCAAGAGTTAAAATTAGAAATTAACATCTTCCAACAGGTTCTAGGCTAGAAATTAACACTTTTAAAAAGGCCAAAACTTGATATTAACATTTTCCAAAAGGTTCTAGACTAGAAATTAACACTTTTAAAAAGGCCAAAACTTGAAATTAACATCTTCCAAAAGGTTCTAGGCTAGAAATTCTAGAAATTTCACACTTTCAAAAAGGTCAAAACTTGAAATTAACATCTTCCAAAAGGTTCTAGGCTAGAAATTTTACGCTTTCAAAAAGGTCAAAACTAGAAATTTCACACTTTCAAAAAGGTTCTAAACTAGATATTTTACGGTTTCAAAAAGGTCAAAACTTAAAATTAACATTTTCCCAAAGGTTCAAAACTAGAAATTAACACTTTCAAAAAGGGCAAAACTAGAAATTGCACACTTTCAAAAAGGTCAAAACTTGAAATTAACATCTTCCAAAAGATTCTAGGCTAGAAATTCTAGAAAGTAACACTTTCAAAAAGGGCAAAGCTAGAAATTTCACACTTTCAAAAGGTGTTAAACCAGTAATGTTGCTGTTTCGAAAAGGTTAAAAAAAAAGTGAAAAACAAATGCCTTCAACACTTTTCAAATCTCTTATTTCCATGTATTCACATATTTTGGAAGAGCCAGACACAGATTCATGTTCTCTTTTAAAGTGTAAATAATGCCTTGACAGTTTTTACAGTTTAAAACATGACATTTAAATATTTTCAAAAGTGTAAAACATGGTATTATGCTAACATTGTGTTACGAGTAAATCTGTACGCAGGATATAATAATTTACACGTTTCTGTTGGACAAGGAAAACAAAATGTTTACCTCGTTAAAAGTTTTCCGATGACGTCACGTTTAATTGACGGGCCCATTAGAAATGTTCGGCTCGTGTCTACATGCAAAGTTGAACCATGGAGCTCCGTATAATTAAATCTCGACCATATTGAAATGACTCCCAAACAGCAGCCCGATGCTATTCTTGTCAAAAACTTGAAACCACTTTTTAAAAGAAAATAAATGTCGGCTGTTGTACATTGCGTTGTATTCAGTGCCTGTGTCATAGGGGAAAGTTGGACAGGAGCTGGAATTCATTTATAAACTTGAGACACTTATAGGCAATAGAGAGATGCGGATGTGGGATCTATGTACAAGCGTAGCTCTCACATTATAATTCCAGATTCCTGGGTGTGTATTTTATGTTGACGTGAGGCTCAGGTTTTTAGTGGCACAGGAGACAGTAGCTGTAGTTAAAAGTGGTCGATACCTGAGAGGAAATTCTCTTTGTTCAATTTATTGGAGAGACTATGGTCAGGGTTGTTGAGGTTCATTAAGGCTTGAGACGTGTACACTAAAATAAAAGTTAATGGTCCTGGAGCTATGGAGCTACGCAAGAAGCAAAATGACCCGTCTGTCTCCATATTTTACAGTTTGCTTTCAAGACTGAATTGTATAGAAAGTCGTCTGTTTTTAGCCTTTTCAAAACGGCAATATGTAGTTTTACATCCTTTTGGAAACAGTAATTCCCAGTTTTGGTTTTGTCCTTTTTCAAAATGTAGATTTTTCGTTTTGACCTTTTTGCAAGTGTTACTTACTAGTTGTTGATTGTTTTTGAAAATGTAATTTCTTGCTTTGACCTCTCTGAAAATGGTGATTTCTAGTTTTGACCTTTTTCAAAATGTCATTTTCTTGTTTTGACCTTTTTGAAAGTGTCCCTTGCTAGTTTTGAATGCTCTAAAAAATGTTAATTTATAGTTTTGACCTTTTTGAAAGTGTCACTTGCTAGTTATGAATGCTTTAAAAAATGTTATTTTCTAGGTTTGACCTTTTTGAAAGTGTCACTTGCTAGTTATGAATGCGTTAAAAAATGTTAATTTCTAGTTTTGACCTTTTTGAAAAAGACAATTTGTAGAATAAACATTTCTGTAAAGCATTTTTCTTTGGTTTCCCAGTTTTGAAGGGGTTAGAATTGTTCAATTATGAAATGATTTAACTGAATATTGTTTTCTTTACAAGCAACAATAAATAAAAAATAGAACTAATCCTCACACTAGTTTACATGATTTTGAAAAGTTCCAGTCAAAATGAGAGACCTTTACTCAAGTAAACTGTGAAGCCCATCCATTTTGCGTCGTCAGCAATGATTTAAAAGGGGGGCCGTGGGAGTGACATACATACATATAATTATGTATGGATATTTCCTTGTACATTGTGTGTGCATTAAATGGTTTCCCACTCCATCATTACTCTGTGGTTCCATATGTGTGCGTGCGTACCTTCATTATGCAGAGCCCAACTTTCTCGCGAGTTCCTCAAGTGTCTGGTCTCATCTGGAACAAAAGCAAAATAGTTTTCTCCGCCTTGTGGTTCTTTCCATTGTGCCCTTCAGTCCTTTGTTTTCGAAATGTTTAATTTGAATTGAAAGAACTGCGTCTCTGCTACAAGGATCTCCGGAGGTGTTCACTACTTTCTTTGGATGGGACCAACTCCCGCCAACACTTCTTATTACTTCCATCGTCCATATGTATTACGAAGTAGGTATAATTACACTACCGCAAAACTACTCCGCCCTGTCCCAACCAGCACTTCAGTTCATGGAGAGCTTTGATTAATGAGCCCCGGATTTATTTATAGCTTTTCCAATTCTATGCATATGCTTACAATTGTGCACCTAATAATATCTGTAATAACTGTAATATTTTCACAGAATGGGGCTACTTCATTAGAAATTAGAACTTTGTTCAAAATACAGATGCAAGTGGGAAATTACGTTTCGTTTTAGAATGGGAGATTATGTATGCTCGTAGTAACAGTGGCATTTATGGGTCATTGTGCATTATTTACAGTTCTCTATGGTTGCAGTTCCAAGTACATATGTGAAACACCTAATTACACTCATTAGCTTTTGGAACATTAGCGTGGTCCATAAACCTCTTTGAAGTCATTCAATCTTGACGGCAGTTATTACATGCTAATTAAATGAGCACATATGATATGAAGGGGCTTTACTTTCTATGTTTAATTCTATAATAAAATGACTAAAACGACTTATGAATGAAGGTTAACCAACAGAAATAGAAAGATACAGAAATTTAGCTATGTACTATACCCCAGTTAGTGTTGATGTGAATAGCCTCTAAATCTTTAGAAAATATTTGGGTAAGCTTTGCAAAAAGCCAAAACTTTAGAAAAAATCAAAGCAATACCAATAGTATAATTTTTATTGATGCAGTGGCTATCCTAGGCAGTAGCAGCCGAGCTTCTATTTATTCTACTGCGTTCTATGCACTGGAGGGGGGGGGGGGGAATAGCAACGATGGAAGATCAAAATAATTCCCGGGAATAATATGGAAGTTGTCAGTGGGTAATGAGTGTATAAATTGAATAATGATGTGTTCAGATAAACTGGGTTATGCTACATTCCCCACTATTCCTGCCCCTTCAGCCAGAGCACTGTTCAAATAGCAGTAATAAATTAAATAGTTAATTTTGTCTTTAATGATAGTTAGCTAGGATAGAATGTTCGAAACATTAGAGACGGAATGAGTTGGATAATACATAATTGCTTGGAAAATTTTGCACATGTTCGGAGTTGGGAGCCAGCAGTGAAAAAACAATGCCTGAAGGAATTAAATTAGCCAATGCTGTAAGAATCATAACATTTCTCATTTTTGAATCTACAAACCATTAACCATTGAATAGGATATTCTATACATAGGCTTACCGTAAATTGCCGATATTTAACCCCACTGTATATTTTGGTAGCCCCCCACCCCCACCCCTTTAGATCTACAGTAGCATCTTTGCCTTTGCTCTATGAGCCCATTTTTGGCACTATAAACTTGGTCTTTTAACGGTCATTTACGGTATCTCTCCTTGTTTTCTATTGTAGCCCATCCGTTTATGGCATATTTTTTTTAAATATCCAATTCTGTATGCATCCCTCCGAGCTACATATTTCTCAGAATAAAATGACACAGCTTGAATAGCAGTGCCTTGCACTCCATTCTACGTATGTACTTCCATCTCTCCTTTTTTCTGTTATCTATTTGACAATTTGCTTACTGCAAAATGGTTTTCCAATACTCCCTTCTTTATTACCGGCGGATTAAACCGTTTTCAATCCAGCATTCAACTACCTAAGCATACTAATCTGATTTTGAAGATACTCCTTTGAATGGTATGTTTGACTTGGAAAATTGTTTGGCTTTTGATGTGCACTTACTGTAGCTTCTATTGGAACATAGAAAGGAAATTGGCAGTACTGATACAATTAGGGGTATACGCAAGCCTACCCAATTCACATGTCCACGAGTCGACTGGCTTAGAATTTAAAGATGTACCTACATAAGTATACCTAGGTACTATCTACATACAGTCCATTGGTAAGTAACGCACAAACTTTACACATGGGCTTACGTCATAGCAGGCAGACTGAAGACTGATGTTAACTCAGCTGAGAATTATACACATGTTCGTATTGAAAGCAGTTGGTAATGTGATGAGAGAGGAGAGGCGGAAAGTGGGCTAAAATCAAAGTTAAGGATGCGGCGGTAGAAATGAAACTTTTTCATTAGAGATAATTTTAAAGTAGGATGACATACACTGGAGAAAGCTAGGTGGGTAGGTTGGGCTATTTGGCCTTTGACTTCTGACGTTCCCCCCTTTTTTTGTCAATCTAGAAATCCGAAAGAGATGACCCAGAAGTGAAAGCCAAGTTGCCATTGGAAAGTCTGTAAGAAATGATTGTGGTTGGCGGGAGATGGACTTAAAATAGATGAACAGAGGGGTGCCTTTCCTTCTGTCATAATTACCCAGGCGGCACTTTACATGATTAGTAGGAGCATAGCAGTACTTATACAAATGGGGATAAGGAGCTCTGCCCCTATTTTAAATCGATACTTTGCATTCACTGATTTCTTGAAGAAAAAAAGATGAAAGTCAAGACTTGGGCCATACATACAGTTTTCTTCGTCTTATTTTTTGAGAAACGTTGAAAAGATGTGTGTTCCTATTTTCTACGTTGAAAGGGAAGACGAGCCATTCTTGGCGAGTCAAGGTTCTCAACATGAAAATCAATTTTGATGGGAGCGAACCTTTGGAAAGTGTTGGAAGTGACACGTGGGGGGAAAGAATGAGGGAGATGAATCTGATTTTGAATCAGTTACCTGCTTGCCATTTACAGACAAAATTTTTCTGTCTGAGGATGCATACGTTTATCCATAGCTACCGTCTTCCTCTAATACTAAACACTATACTATATTGAAATATTATAGCTGTGCATCTCTGCTCTCAACTTTCCCTCATAGTGTACGTTTAACTTTCAATTTCAATTGAGAATTGAGGGTGACGTAAAAGTATTGAAATCACCAAGGCAGGAAATCGCTTGACAGGCTTATTGTACAGTTGTTGTCGATCAAATACGTACAGCTAACACATACATGCATGCATTTCAATATTTCAAAGCTACACTTTGAAAAAAAGACCCGGTAGCTACATGCATACCATGAAATCATTATTTCCCATAGCCCACCCTTTACTCATAAAAGCCTCAAACATCAAATATCAACGTGACGACCGCTTTCACGATCTACCTATGCATGCTTTCACCTACACTGTACCAAAAACCAAACCTATCTGGAACCTATTAGGCCCAACGTTGAAGTCATTACTAATAATCTGGAGTCCATCTGGAACCCATCATTAACACACCTATGAAATTAGCCGACTTCACCCTTTTTGTCATTCTCGATGATTTTTGGTAGAGTGTACGTAAAGGTAGTAGTAGTGTGTGCTAAATTTTTTCAAAACAAGTTTCCCTTTTGCATAATACTACTTCATCTGTGGAAAGTCCTGGTCCTGGGAAATTATGCTTTAATATATTCCTATGGCTCTTGGCGGGTGAATCCAAATGTGAAGGAGAGAGAAAAACTTGTAATATTATACTTTTCTTGAAAGACATCATTTAAAGCCCATGGTAGACAGGGCCTGTTATTACATTTTCAGCTTGGAGCATATGAAATGATATTTGATCATAATTCATTGAATTTCGAATATCCTTTAGTGTTTAGCTCTCTGCTCCCTCCTGGAATGGTACATAAAGTCACACACAAAATCAAGTATGGCTGCCAATATAAATGTGTGCGTCTTAACTTAAACTAAACTGTAATGGCGGGCGGAAATGAAGTGAAGAAAATCGCCGGGAAAATCATATAGCTCTCCCTCAAAATGTATTTCCGCTCCCTTGTTCCATGTGCGAGGGTTATGGAAGGAGCGGAAGCTGACGCTGTCACTATATAGACGGTATAGCTACAGAGGCAAAGGAAGGAAAATTGATAAAATTTCCCTAAACTTTCCCTTCAATTTACCCTCAACCCAGTGAGGTTATGCTAACTTACAGTTAGATTTACACTCCATACGATCTCCGTCTACAGCATGGAAATCAACCAAACAATTCTCTTAATTTCTGTTCCTCCTTTAAAAGAAGATCAGCTTTGCAGTAAAAAAAAGTAACACACAAAACTTCTTGCAGCTTTTGCTCTGTGTTACTGACACAGATACAGGACAGATGCATCAAGGATGCCTACAGGAATCTATCCAAGATGAATAAGTCATTTTTGAAGGAGCACGAGTAGAGAAATCCAAGTTTGCGTTTATAAAGAGCAAAAGTTTAGTTGATGGAAGAATAAGTTGGATTATACATACAGGACAGAGTCGGAAGGAAGATCCTAGAGTCTGTCTAAGTCTAAGGGTGGTGGGCCATCTGTATTCAGAATATACAGAGTGACATCCTGCAGAGAGAAAGAAAGAGAAAAAAGAGTAAAAGTTGCCATTCATTAAAACCACTTCCACGTAATGCTTTCAATCATCTTAAAAGGAGCGGAAGTCGAAAAAAAAATGACTCTGCATTGCATTGGTAAGTCATTTGGTCGGGAGAAAGTACTGGAGATATTTCATGGGGCAGCAAGTGAAAATAAGTATAGGTATACTACGGAGCACCGACATAAAATACACCGTTTCTGAAAGCATAATTACATTACTAAGCCAACCTAAGCACTCCTACAGCAACACGTAGTGCACCTGCCATTAGGAGCCATGTAAATGCTGCCGCGTCAGAGTCAAAGACTTGTTGGACGTTGGACATCTGTTCCTGGACTTTCTTTCATTGCTTTCTCTTACATGCAAATGTCAAATCAGGTTTTCAAGGTGTTGATTTTAGTCAACCTTTTCAAAACGGTAGTTTATCCAGTTTCACATCTTTTAGAAAGTGTTAATTTCTTGTTTTGACCCTTTTGAAAGGGTTAGTTACTATAGTTTTGAACGTTTTTGAAAAAGTTGATTTCCTGTTTTGACCCTTTTAAAAGGGCAAGTTACTAGTTTTGAATGCTTTTGAAAAAGTTGATTTCTTCTTTTGACCTTTTTGAAAGTGCTAATTTCTTGTTTAACATCTTTTGAAAGTCGTAGTTGCTGTTTTTGAATGCTTTTGAAGACGTTATTTCTAGTTTTTACTGTTCTGAAACAGTTAATTTCTTGAAAAAGCCCTTTTGTAAAGCATTTTTTCCATGGTTTCCCAGTTGCGAATAGATTAACTATGTGTACAACGCTGATTTGATCGTAAATGCACGTTGTATTGTTTTAAAAGACTTAATTCAGTGTTGGAAAACTGTTAAAATTTATAAATATGAGACGAATTTCCTATATTTAAAAGGTGTAATATATTTTGGAGATTTTCGGCGTTTTAGAAAAACTTTCTCTGATGTAGTATTTTAAAGGCTCTTCACATTATTTTGGACCCATCTATATATGTAAGTGCACCCCTTAATGTTCCTGGCCATAGTTTGACTTTAGCGCTCAAGTGCTATTATGTATTCCTAGAGCCGTGTACGGTCCCCGGAAGCTGAAATGGACTTTGGTATGAGTATTCCTTGAGTGGAGAGAGTTTAGTTGGGAAGGAAGGGAAAGTTCTAAAGTTAAATCCCTGAATAATTAAATGGCGAGAGAGGATACGTATGTACGTACATAGGGAGGGCTACCCTATACATAATTACATAAATACCTTCCCGTCATACTTACCTGCTCTGCCTTGACAGTAGTGAAAGTCTTGAGCTTAACTTCCGCTCCCTCTAATGTGTACTAACTAAGGAGGATTGGGGGCATTTACCACAATCGAGGAATCCATTTTTCCCTGTCAAAATATTTCACCTTCTAATAAGTATATCAAGGCAGTCACTGCAGCAGCTAGGAGCTCATTGTCAGCGAAGTATAAAAAAGACATAGGGAAGCATCAAAGTCGCCCCATAAAATCATTTCTACTATGTATATACATCTTTGTGCTCAGTTCCGGGCTCCTTTTAGTGAAAGGTGGATTTACACACGAGTCCGTAAATGTTTCACAGGTAGGAGAAATGTTACAAATCTTTCTGTTCCCTTGAGAACATTTGTTCATAAAAAAAATTCTCCAACCATCCATGGCAGTAAAAGTAAGTGCAAACAAACGCCCCCGGCCATGTATACATTTGAGACTTTTCGAATAAAATTTTACATGGTCGACGTCGGTAGTTACTTTATATTTACCTATGTGTACTTTCTCTCAAAAAAGTGTATATCTCTATGCTTTTTTGAAAGTGAGTCTAGGTATGTATATAGACAGATTTCTTATTTTTTGAAGAATCTACAATTCCCAGAATCTCGTTCTCCTTTCTCCAGCATGGTTCAGACTCCTTCCTTCAAATGAAATTCTAATTTGCCAATAATTTCTTATTAAAATATGTCTTGTGCATCCCGCCCTCGCTCTGAATATTCATTCTGCCAAACATACCTCAATTCACAAATAGAAACTACTACGAGGAATACGCTCTGCCCACTCGAAAGCAAGCACTGCTGGATTTCCAACTAAATTCCACACACACACACATAGACAAATCCCATGAAGTTCTCAAAGATCAAGAAGAATGATGGAGCTTCAAGAAAGGGGAACTGTGGGAGAACAATTGGCACGGGGCATACGTTCCATAAATGATAATTCCAGGGTAAATATAGCAGGTAAACTACGTGGGTGCTATAGACGCAGACAAGAGACGTAGGTGCCTACCCTCCACCTACCTGCGTAATTACATTTGAGCTTGTTTTATTGGCATGGTCTTAATTCTTTATGGGCACAGGGAACAGGGATATAAATTATACAACGCGGAGCAGAAGCACAAAGTACAACTTTATTCACATTTCTAAAATGTTTTCAGGTAAGTCAAGCATAGAATTAATATTAAATTTAAAACAAAAACAGGACGGGGTGAGCTGTAGTGCAGCACATTTTGCAGAGCACGGTTGTCAGAGACCAAAAATAGACCAAAAATAAATATCAATAAAAAACAGAAGCGGACTAACAAAAACTAATTACCTATCTATCAGCAGGCTACACTTTAGTGCCTATAGCATCTTATCTATAGCTGCTCCAGATCACCGGGTTCTATTTCTTCATCCCAAGTTTTTAAAATACACCGAGGTGCTTAAGAGAAACTTTCATGGGACACACACACAATGTTGGACAATGGGGCTTGTAAAGATATAGAAGTTCAGCCAAGGGTAACTAACTTTCGTTTACAGAGGAAAGAATTGGGATTTTTTTAGAATGGAGCTTGAACACTATACGCACCAAAACGGTCCCAACCACGTACTACAAAATGCGTCTTTAAACCCACCTACCCACCTGCATCCAAGCGGATCCCAATAGCCACGTACTAGTGGAGTGAAAGGAGTATTAATTGTCCATTTTCCCACTCCCATTCAGAGCTACAACCCGTGGAACTAATCCGTAAAATACAAATAAAAAAGAGTTATGGGGGCGGGGGGGCTGGCATACCCATTGAGTTTTGAATTAAAAATCCAAAAAAGAATCAATGGACAACAACAATACCACATAGCCAACGCTTTCCCCAGCCTTAAACTTGGTGGTGGAAAGAAAGTGACCTCCAGAGACCTTGGTTGGCATGAGCTAATAACTATTTGATGACTTCCTTCCGCACACACAAAGTCCAGCTAAGCCCTTCTCAATGAGCAGAGGAGTAGACTTGAGTGAAAGCAGGGAAATCCTGAATAAATACAAGACAGCATTGCTGAGTACAGCTGAGAGGGGAAGCGTCAGTGTGATGGCTACAAACAACACAGGGAAGCCCTTGGGTATCTTTCACCCCGTCCATCAAAGTAACATACAGACAAGAACGAGGACGGGAGATCAGAGGATGAGACGAGGCCTCCTCCTCCATGCACGAGCTTCTACAGGAAAAGATGAAAACCGGGAAAGAGTTTCAAGGGAGTTGAGGCTGGAGTGCGGAGAAACGGTGGAAGAAATGTGTGGAAAGTCAATGGTGGATGTAGAATGAGTAGAATGCAACAGAAACTACATGAATGTACGGGTAACTCTAACGGTGGGCAGAAAGGGGAAAAAAATGAGAATTTTTTTTTGGGGGAAGCGCTTTCTCTTTCTACATGTCCTGTGTGTCTAGTCACTGACACGGGGAAGGAGGGAAGTGTGTCTTTGGCAATATAATCGGAATTGAGGCACATGGACTCAAAGGAGGATTTTGCAATTCTGATTCTTATGCAGACGAGAGGGAGAGGATGGTGACTGACTCGGATCGTGAGTAGTGACTTTCCTGTGTGTGTTGTTGGGAGACGGGATGAGAGGAGTCTGTTTGGGACTGTAAAGCTGAAACTGGTGGTGGTGGTGTGGCAGGCGCAGTGGTTCGTCCCGGGCATCAGCTAAATAACGCAGCCTCTCTCTCTCTCACCATCTCTCCCTGGCTCTGGCTTTGGCTCTGGTTCTGGTTCTGCGGTCGGTAGGCTCCCAAACTCCAAGATTTTCAACCCAAACTCTTCTTCAGACAGTATCATCCACGTTTCAACCCTTGACTTAGCCAACGGACTTAGCACCTGGCTCCTCAGTCTGTCCTCAGAAGACTTTCACACATAGCACACACACACACACTCTCGCTCCCAAAACATCCTCACACCACACGCAGTACCTCGCCAACACACTCAACCTCACTTCGAAGGTGAGTACCATACCAGCGTACAGAGAAGGAACAACTGTAGCTGCTGCTAGTGTGACCTGGCCAGATCAGAGAAAAGAAACAAGCCTCCAGTTACCCCTCTTCTACGCACTTCCTTTAAGCTTCCTTTGAAACCCCTTTCCAGGCGTTTAAACATGTGACGGGTTTTCATCGGGATTTACAAGAAGAAGAAGAAGAAGCAGAGAGTACACATGGGGTGATGGTGATCGTAGACTTGAAGTTAATTTTCGTAAATCTTGTGTGTTGTATTGTATCTAGTGTGTTGATCTGATCGGATGTGATCTGAAGTTGAGTGGAAGAAAGCTTCTGTCTTGCCCATAAACGCTCATCTCGCTGTGTCATATGCAAGGAGGCCACCCAAGAGATATGTAGAGATATGGGAAATTAAAATGAGTGCGTGTAAGTGAAGGAATTTATTAGTGGAAGGAATCCAAAGGATACATTTCTTACTTGTGCCCGGGCTTTGACAAATGACAAATGAGTGCTCTTCTGTACAGTGAACAATACAAGTTCGTATTTTACAGATTCTTCGGGAAAAATTATAAATTTCCATAGTACATACTTTCTACTACTTGTATCAGCATGGCTGGATCTGGATCTGGATAGCTCCCGTGCTCTCTCTCGGATTGTTAGTAGGAGAAAAGTGTTAAATGTGGTTACAACGGATGTTTCTATAACAAATCTGTGTGCATCTCTACCGATTGAAAGATTCTTCAAGTTTCACCGTGTTTTGAGGCATCTCATTCAAAAAAATAAGTAAAGTATATAGAATCGCCGTATACCTGTGCTTACTACCGGAAGAAAGGGAAGGAAACGTGTGTGTCCTAGAGTCTTTGTCAGTTTATTGAGTTGTGTGCTCTTTGAACCACCACTGTAATCAAGATCCGACTAACTTGTATCGATTAGACACACTCGTCGTTAGTATTCTGACGGGGTGAGAGAGAGAGAGAGAGAAAGAGAGAAAATAGAAAGAAAAGGAAAAGGAAAGGCGTTGAAAAGGTGAGTGGTTTGACTTGAGACTTCACTTTCCCCTACGCAACTTTTTTTTTCACACTTTCGCCTCACACATCTGACCTGACCGTCGATCCGCTCAAGTAACCCCTTTCCATGTCCTCTCCAAATGCTTTCATTAAATATTTGACCATGATCGATCCACGGGGGACACGAGGATGGAAGTTATCTATATAGTATGTATATAGTGTCAGCGTAGTGATAGCACTACACTGCACTGGACTGGTCAGTATAGTGTTAGAAAGAGTGTAAAAAACAAGGGACAAAAAATGAACTAGTTCAATGGTTCATAAAAGAAAGGACCGTCATCCCATCCCATGCTGTAGTATCCATTTTACTTTTCTCCTTTAGTTTTTTATATACATACCTACTTGTGGATGGTCCTGCGGATACTATTATTATTATTGTGATTATTGGTGCTGGGGGAGTGGGAGCATCTTAGCTGAGTGTTAAGTATGAGAAAGCCATACATTGATGAAAAAAAATGAAAAGGAAGAGCGTTCATCTTCATCTTTATCCCTGTCCTTATCTATAGATTCAGTCCCATAGCCCTGTGGGTACACAAAGCCAGTCACTGGACTGTATAGCAAGTATAAGAGACGCCCGTCATTTCAGTATTTCACACACTTATTGTGGAGGAGAGATGAGCACATTTCATTTCATTAGAGCCTCCCTTCTACCATCGTGTAGTTATAATGTACTTATATACAGACCGGTTGTGTATATGTATCTGGCTCCGTTCGTATAGCTATGTCTATACACCCACCGTATTTTCCCACTCAAGGCAGAGAGAAATAGAAAGAGAGAGAGAGATCCCCGCAATAATTTCATTTTTGTCAACACAAAATTATTGGATTTAACTTGATTTATTGAGTCAGCAGATTTTAACTCGTTCAAAAATAAGTCGAGGCAGTCCTCCAAGGAACTCAGCACCTACCAAACTGAATTAGTAGAGTCTTAGGTCGTGTAGATGGGAAGTGTTGGAAAAGCAAACTTTAAAAGCGTAGAGTATGCCAAAACACTTGAAATTAGAGAAGAATAAAAAATGGCCGTAACATTGCATCTTGAATGCATCACATTAGGAATGACTCGATAATAAAGCAAACTGAAACTGAATTTTGCACACGCTCAGATATTTGATCAGATTTGAATGAAATGCTTAAAAAAGCACCCATAACGGCAACACAGTTTTTCTTTCAAAACCCTTGAATTCCATCAAAACGTTTTATAGAATATTTTGCTACAGTTGTAGTTTGATTCAAAATATAACTGTAGCACTAGCAATGAAAAAATCATGCTAGAACTTTATCTGTTGATTTGCGCCTGGCTTGAATTTAAAGTCTGAAATATTATTGGATTTGCCATAAATCCTATATAAACTGCATCAATCAGTCCCCATTCACTCCGAGCCATTAAACTTGAACTAAACTGATTTTGAGCACCGACCAACTAACAGACATAACAAAGGTTGACAGCCATACATAGAGATAGAGACAGCAATGTTTACAAGATATATACTTTTTTCTTCTATTTGATATGGCAAACTCTATTTGAGAAAATGCGGTAAGTTTATAGTACGGAGACGTGTGAGTCTCGTCGTCCACACTAAAAAAAGGTATACAGAGCGTGGAAATCTATTGGGATATTTACTGGAGCTCCGCCGACTGAAAACCAATGAGATGGCAATAAGGCAAGTATGAAAAACGGTGTGTTTGTGTGGATTAGTTTCCGTAACAGTTCTTGTACACAAACAGCATCAACGTCTGCGGACTTGGACTGTCTTAGAACTTTAGGGTGGCAGTGTATAGTGTTCTCTCCGTAAAAATGAAAAGTATGAGTCGAGTATTTTCTTCCAAGAAGAACCACAGAACTGAACGACGTGAAAGGAAAGGACAGATTCAGCAAAAGGAAAAAAAAATGTTGTGTGATAGCAGGCTATGGAATAAAAAGAACTACGATACATCCACTGTCTACCCAGTTACAGAGATATACTTTGAGATATAGATTCAATGTAAATCTCCGATTCATTTAGCATTCCACTAGAAGCCGAATTAGCTTCTAGGTGAATGCATTCCCCTAAATACGTTTTGATAACAGAATTTTTATAAAATCAAGGTTCGGAAAAGCTATATTTTGCCTGAAAAATTCATTTCTGGAATTTCATAATTTTGGTGGCCTTTTTCAATGTGAAAGCTGAGATTTTTTAATCTATTCGCAACTGGGAAATCACGGAAAGAATGCTTAAAAAAGTGCTTTTTCTAGAAATTAACTTTTTCAAAACGGTCAAAACTAGACATACATTTTCAAAAGTATTCAAAATTAGTAACAAAGACTTTCAAAAAGGTTAAAACAAGAAACTAATACTTTCAAAAAGATGTAAAACAAGAAACTAACACTTTCAAAAAGGTTAAAACAAGAAACCAACACTTTCAAAAAGGTTAAAACAAGAAACCAACACTTTTAAAAAGGTTAAAACAAGAAACCAACACTCAAAAAGGTTAAAACAAGAAACCAATACTTTCAAAAAGATGTAAAACAAGAAACTAACACTTTCAAAAAGGTTAAAACAAGAAGCTAATACTTTTAAAAAGATGTAAAACAAGAAACTAACACTTTCAAAAAGGTTAAAACAAGAGACTAGTACTTTCAAAAAGATGTAAAACAAGAAACTAACACTTTCAAAGAGGTCAAAATAAGATATTAACACTTTCAAAATGGTTAAAACAAGAAGCTAATACTTTTAAAAAGATGTAAAACAAGAAACTAACACTTTCAAAAAGGTTAAAACAAGAGACTAGTACTTTCAAAAAGATGTAAAACAAGAAACTAACACTTTCAAAGAGGTCAAAATAAGATATTAACACTTTCAAAATGGTTAAAACAAGAAGCTAATACTTTTAAAAAGATGTAAAACAAGAAACTAACACTTTCAAAATGGTTAAAACAAGAAGCTAATACTTTCAAAAAGATGTAAAACAAGAAACTAACACTTTCAAAGAGGTCAAATTAAGATATTAACACTTTCAAAATGGTTAAAACAAGAAACTAATACTTTCAAAAAGATGTAAAACAAGAAACTAACACTTTCAAAAAGATGTGAAACTAGATAGGTATACATACATATGTGGTACCGCTTCGAAAAGGCTAAATGATTTCATTACAGCTTTCATGTAGGTCAGGGCATCGTCCAAACTTGTCGTATCTGAATAGACTTCTCCAAGGGAAAGTCGGTAATCCTACATTTACGGTAAGCAGTAATGAGAGGACTCGAGAGAATGACAGAGAACATAGAAGACATCCAGCGGACCAGTGAGACCAAGAAAGGAGGAGAGAGTAAATGGAAATCTTTTCAGATGAACTTGTTGTATTGTATTAGAGACGAGGCTCTGGTCACATGTACCTATATACATAACGTATTAAGAAGGCCATGTTGGCAGACGGAAAATCCTGATATTTATAGTAAGTGGTGGAGACAGGGAGATAGAGACAACTTTTATAGACGCTCATATGTCTACAACAAAGCGATGGCTCACAAGAGATTGTGTGGCTAGAAGCACACTGTAGAAGCACTGCGTAAATTTTAGTTTGTCTTTCATAACAAACTCAAGCACTCGAGTCTCTCTCTTTCTCTCACTCTGTCCAACTCTGTCCAACTCCAACCCACCAAGGACAGCAAGGCATAGCCTTACATCCATGCTAAAGAAGAAAAATGACCCGCAACCTCCAATAAACTCTGTTTTACAAGCTTCGGAAAAGTTGCAAAAAAGTCCTGTTTACACTTAGTTTTTTAAAAAACGTTACAACATGAGTTTTCATCGGCTTTTTAACGGGTGCAAAATGTAGTATTTACACTTTTGAAAAAACATACAATTTTTCCTTTATGCCGTTTTGTAAAGCTGCAAAATGTCTCTATTTACAAATTTTTAAAATATGCAACTTTGCCCATGTTTTTGAAAAGGTGCAAATGTCATATTTAAAGTTTTGAAACTGTTCAAATATCATATTTACAGTTTTGAAAAGTTACAAAATATCATATTTGTGGTTTTGAAAAGGTGCAAATGTCATATTTACAGTTTTTAAAAAGGTGCAAATATCATATTTACAGTTTTTGAAAAGGTGCAAATATCATATTTGTGGTTTCTAAAAGGTGCAAATGTCATATTCACCGTTTTGAAAAAGAGCAAATATCATATTTACAGTCTTAAAAAGTTACAAAATGTCATATTTATAGTCTTAAAAAGATGCAAAATGTCATATTTGTAGTTTTTAAAAGTTACCAAATGCAATACTGATACATTTTGTAAAAGTACAAAACGCTCTTTTACACTATCGAAAAATTTGTAAAACGCGAAACTGCTTGCATTCTAAACTGTGGCTGTTGATTACAGACACAATCTGTGCATAGAGCTATATATCCTGTGCCATTGCCCTCACAATCAGTTGAAAACGAATGTAGGTCAAGTCACTACAGCTGTAAATAAGTTGCAATTCTGAAATTAGTGATTTGGCTTCTTCAGTAACGGTATTGTATGGAGTGTACGTTGATGTACAGATTGTCCATACATACAATGCCGAAGACGGAGCTTATAAGTTTAGTGGGCTTTCATTTAATTTAATTTCATTTTATTTCCTTCTTGAGAATTTCAGAATCATACACAGCCTTCTCTGTCATTGAGATCTGTCTCTCATTGTGTACGGAGCTTAAGG
>JAQFZC010000126.1:0-79329 GCA_034695205.1 Dicyrtoma fusca | reverse complement strand
AAGCATTTATGAGCTTTTTTAAGTAACGAAAAAAGCATATTTTTAAGCATTTATAAAGCATATTTCCGGTGTCCTTACTGATCATGGATATTGATTAGGTATTTCTCCCTGGTTTTTGCCTGACTAACACCGCATCCCACATTGGATGCTCTATTGCCATCTACAAGAGTGGAAGGAGGCTTGCAGTCCACTCGTGACTCATAGTAGGTGCTGATGATGTTGGCAGATGTAAATAAATGTGTAGCTGTTGGAAGGTTGGAACTTCCACTTTACCAGGAGATCACATTCTCTTTGGATAGGAAGAGGATACACAAATGTGAAATGGGATTGTGAGCTCTCAGATCAGAATTTCTGAAAATTCTGAGTCAGAATTCAACTTCAACTTGAGATTCTGTGATTCTCTCTCCTGAAAATCCTCGGCAGTGGAATAGGAACTTGCCAGTGCTAATTGCCATTGGTTGGCAGTCAGTCGAAGTCGAGGGGATACAAAGTGCTGTGGGAGAGATATTTATTCAGTGACAGCAAAAACGTACTCCTCTCCTTCTCTCAGTGACAGAATTTAAAAAAAAAAATTAAAAAACCCGTGAATTTGTGAAATACTACAAAATCAGTGCGGAATTTGGAATAGTTCTGGTTCTGAATTCTGAATTTGGTGACTAAAGAAGAGTAACGGACCTCACGAGACAATCCTATAATTTGTAGAATATATTTTAAAAATTCAGTTGTCAGTAATTAGTATTTTTTAATTTATTTTGTCATGATTACTGACATCATTTCCAAATCTTTCCGGCTCTCTAGGAGTTCACGGTTGGCACGTAAGTTACTACCTAGGTTTTTTTTTATTCGAATGTAAGTTACCTACTACAGTTAAGTACGTCTTACACAAAATAATTTTTGTCCCCAGGATATGTTGAATGTACTTAGACTTAAGTAAGCACCTACATGTACACATGTACACAGATGACAGAGAAATATTAGGGGAGTTTTGCTCTGGACCCTGCTAAATTTTGCAGTTTTGCACAAGCAAAATCTATCAATTACCCGGTAAAGCAAAGTGAGTTCATTTGAGAGAAAAAATTACTAGTGAATAAACAAATTACTAAATGGTGGGATTTAATGAAAAAAATAAAGGTGCAAATCTTTTGAATTGTTTGTACCAATTAGTAATGCTGTTGGCTGTATGTATACATTGCGAAGGTTACAGTAACTAACTTTATAGATTCCTTTGCCGTGGTATTAACTTTTGCTAGATTTGCGGACTTAATGAGTACTCTTGTGTTTTGTGAAATACAATGCAGTTGTCAATGGAAACTTATAAACTTATGTCGTAGGTCGTAGTAAAATTAAATGCCGTTTTGAAAGCAGCTGTTGCTGTACAAATATTCATTGGAGTTTTGGAGTATAATAATTCAGTGCTCAATTGATTCTTCATTATATTATTGCATTGCATTGTTGCAGTTGTATGTGAAATACTCCAGATAAATCGTATTAGTCATTAGTCATTCTTATAAGTTTTTGTGAAGTAATCGTTTTTTTTAGTGCCTTACACTTTTTGTTCAGGAACTGATTTTCTTCATAGAGTATTAACACCACAACAACAACAGCGTACACCTATTACCTCAGTAAAGTACTTTACGTACGTGGTGCGCAGAAATCGGATTTTACATTTTATTTTAAAACCACTGAAAATCTTGAGTAAACAATACCGATTTATGATTTTATTAAAACAAATTGCGAAATTGCAGCCTACTACTACTGTCGAAGTAAGAATGAACTGAATGCTATCTAATCGCAATCGCCTTCAAGTTATCATTTAAAAGTTCAGTGCTAGTTAAATTGTACAACAGGATTATGATTGATTTGTTAAATTATTGTACAGTCACGGTAGCAGTTTTTAATCCCGAATCACGATATAATGCGGTTTGGTTAAAATACGAAACGAGCTACAGTTCAAAAAAGGAAAATATTAAGTTTAGTATGAGACTTAAATTCATTACGCTGCATCTTGGAACGAAATTCCAAAAGTTTGACTGAAGAATTGAGGATACTTTTAACGATTTGGTTTAGCCTATCGCATTGTTTGATTAAAAACAATGCAAACTAACAATAAGGATGGTTGCTATAAGAACACGAGGTGCTGATATTTAAAACAAAACGATCTATCGCGCAAATATTTTATCGCAGAGATTGACGTCAAAAGTATTTGCTGGCAACCTGTAAATTTTGACGGATACACTTAAATTATGTGAATGAATTATTAACTATTAACTATAACTGTTTGCTCTGGGTTATGGCACACGAAAATCAGGGAACGCAGTAAAACTGGCAAATAATACAGCAAAACACTATTTGCCGTACCTGTCAGTAAAAGTAAAATAGTAAAATCTGCAGTTATGTACTGGAAAAAATGACGTTTCCAATGCAAATATAAAGCCGAAATGTACAGCAAACCGAATTCAAAATATTTCTCTGTGTGTAGATTCAGTATTAACTACGATGCCACTACGAACTAAATTATAGGTAGCATTTAAAAATATTATGTTGCATGTTCAATTTTTTAAGTTGTGAACGAAGTATAATTGACTGAGCCGACAGTTGTTGGCATTGAGAGGCAGTTCTGCTACCCTTCTATAAGTAGATGATACCTTACGCATGGTATTAGTATGGCAGCTCAATAAGTCCGTATTTGAAGGTCGGGTTTTGGGAATGTCAAATGTTGAGAGCCTCAACCTCAAACATATTAACGTCACAACAATTTATAGCAAAATAAACGTGAAACTTTAAACTGTAGACTTTGAACTAATTTTATTAAGCAATGAGGAATGTGAGATAATCATTGTTGAATGATTGGATCTGATGCCGTCAGCCGTTGGCCGATGTGTAATAAAATGATACTACTATATAATACCTAACCAAAAATAAAAAATAAAAAGGATTTAATTCTCACACTGTCAATCTCCCGGTGACCAGGACTAGGACCTGGTCTTACGAAACGTTACTGTAATAGTTGGTAGTTGCTGATGAAGAAAATATAATAATAGAGAGCAGATATAATAATATCTATGTGTACCATGAAAATAGTCTGTACTTTGACTATTACCTACTTTGCTAATATTAGTAATTACTAATAATTATGATATGGTGATCCACTGGTCTGTGTACGTTTGTGTGATCATCTATTCTTGTATTTCCCTTATCACACTCGCGTGCAGTTTGTCATGTCAGCTATTACGTATGTTGTGTGGCAAGTAATTGCAGTTACATGACATGCATCTGTGTAATCCGGACTATTAGAAAAATAAATGTCGGCAGCGGCAAGACATCCTCAACTGATAGCTATAAATAAACAGAGGGAAAAATCGACTATGAAGAACTAATTAAGCCTTTACCCTATGTGTAGAACCCTTGTGTGTGTGTACATAGTGAGGATGATAATGATTTGTCATTGATTTATTTCTGTAGTGCCCAAGAGTGTGCGACACCCAGTCCCAGCGTTATTATTGAAATGACCGTGTGAATGGGTTTTTTCGTTCTGCTCAGAATTAAATTGATCCGGAACGCTCTGTGATTATTACTGTTTGTGTGAGGTGTTGTATCAGAATAGCAGAGCTAATGAGGAAGAGGATGTCAAATAGTAGCACTCAAGGAACGATGACTAAGGAGCTTAGTGGTAAGTTTATTTGATTATTTTATATGCCAATGTTAATGATGTGTTGTATAGTACTACTAGAATTATCTCCACATCTGATCTGTTTTTCAAAAAACCTTTTGATGTGAATTCGACTATTGAACACTGGAGTTCAAAAAGTTCAACTTACCTAGATACCTTAGGGACTGTCCATAAATAAAGTTTGCATTTTTCATACATTTTCTACCCCATCCCACAAAAGTTTGCATTTTTTAACATTAGCTTAAATGGGAGCTCCAACCCCCTACCTTCCCTCGTTTGCAAACGTCATTTATGGGCAGCGCCTCTCTTTTTTGGTTTCTTGATTAAGGTAACCGGAAAGCACAAAAAGCTTAAAAAAGCATAACATACTGGTTCCAAGGGTTTTAAAGTTTTGATACTAAGTAAAATCGAAATGCATAAAAACTAAAATTTGAAAAAGCATAAAAAACATAATGAAATTTGAAAAAGAAAATTAGAGCATATTGAACTTTCGAAACGCATTAACGAGCATAATGAACTTCATTTAATCGGATTTACCTAAGTACACTACCAAAAACCATTTCAACCATCATTGTGCCAAAAAAGTGACTCCATTTTTATTAAAAGTTATAAACTCATCATTAAGATGAGTTCTGACCTCATCATATGATGAAGTCCACATTCATCCCATGTTAATTCCCTATCGTGTTAAGATACCGCATCTGGAGCCCATCTGGTTCCCATCATTATGATTAGGGTGACCAGAATCACGAACGGCAAATGCGAGACATTTTTTCAAATTTTTTTGTGTGGATTAGGCTAATTACAAACAATTCCATACAATGGTTTTGTTGTCGCAGGATCTATCACAGTTTTACCGTCGGTAGAACGGAGTTACATACTAGGGATTCCGGTTACGGAAATCCCGAGTTGAAATTACTCGAGTAACTACTTCAACCGTAGTGAAGGGTAAACTTCGACAGTGTAGCCAAGCATATGCATTACAAAGGAATCGCTAATTTTTTATTTTACTAGAGTTAAGTTTACTAGGGTACCTATATTGCTCTACTGTAGGTGGGGCCTGTGAGGACAGCAATCTCTGAGATTCTAATGAAAGTTCATAAGACGATAGCTAATATCACCAAGGGCCCAACTATCACCAAAGATTATTTTTTAAAATTCCAAAGCGCCAAAAAATTTTGATGTATTCGATTTTCAAATTTATTCTTTAGCTTCTCCATTTTACTATACGGTGTAATGACAGCGAGTTTTCTTCAAGTCCTTCGATTGTCTTGCTAATATTATTTAAAAACACGAGAAAAGAAATCGACGTAAGGCAGACCTACATTAAATTCGTCGCTTCCTATTCAGACCAAGACTAATTACCTACCTTAAAATCTATTTTGCTAACTGCCGTGACCTCATGCCTAATGCAAAGTGAATTTGATCTCAAGGATAGGTCACCTATGATGCATTCTAACCCATCAAATTGATGCGGTTTTAACTATTAAAAATGGACTCAATTCTTTTAGGATGCGATTCAGATGTAGTCATTTGGTAGAGTGTACTTATCTAATATAATTACAAAAATTAAAATTATGATGCTAGGTGACTTAACTTCCTTGCAAATTCATTCGTTTTAAGTGTTTGCGGGAAGCTAGTATTTGCCTCGCGCTTTTGAATCACGAGATACATTGCGATTATTGAGTCGTTTGTATTCATAATTCATGTAAGAGAGCAGTAGAAGATGTAAGTTCAGCTCATAGCATTGTCCTTCAAAGAAAGACGTCATTTAAGAAAAATTCCTTACGAAACTCTCATACACGGAGCGAACGAACGAAAAATCTTTTAAAAGATGATCCATATTTAAAAGATTTACGAGCCGTATAAGCAGTCCCCGGTCATATTATAAAATCGAAATGTACCCTACATATTTGCTTAGAACTTACAAGTTAATATTCTACAATGGTGAACACGTTTCTAGTAAATGTTGCCCAAAACCAACTAAGCAACTCCTAAGTACCTACACAATAAATAATATGGTGATTGCAAAATGAGCGCCTTGCTCACAATATTCGGTGCAATTGTCAAAAATTTACTTCAAATTAAAACTGAAATTTTTTGTAACATAAGATGCAATTTTTTCCGTGCAACGTTACCCCTGTGGTAAAGCATTTTTTAATTTTATTAACACAATGGTAAATGCACCCATAAACTGGACAATGCGTCCACCAAACTATATTGTACACATTATACAAAGTTCAAATCACTTGTTTAAGCATTTTAAATAGAACAAAATGTTGTTTTACACATTTTTAAAAGTGCATAACGGGTTTTTAAAAGGTGCAATATGCCGTTTTATCCATTTTTAAAAAGTGCAAAACGCAATTTTATACATTTTTAAAACGTGCACTACTTGATTTTACACATTTTGAAACGTGCAATACTTGATTTTACGCATTTTTGAAAGTGTAAAACGTGGTTTTACACGTTTTTAAAAAATGCATACCGTGATTTTACTCGTTTTTAAAAAGCTGTGTACTTTATTTTACGGATTTCTAAAAATGCAAAACTTGGTTTTGCACGTTTTAAACACGTACAAAACGTTGTTTTACACATTTTTAAAAAGTGCAAAACTTCGTTATGTACTTTTTAAACATTCCACAAAATAAAGCATTGCGCTTTTTAAAAACATATAAAACCACGTTATATCCTTTTTTTAAATCGTGTAGAACAACGTTTTGCACCTTTAAAAATGCGTAAGATCAAGTATTGTACGTTTCAAAATGTGTCGAACCACGATTTGCACGGCTTTAAAATGTGTAAAATCAAGTATTGCACGTATTCACGCATGTATTGCATCCCAAGCTAGAAAAATAATTCAGTGTAATATGTTATATTGTAAGATCTTTGACCTTTTGGATTTGGTTTATTTATTTGTAGATGGAATAAAAAATCTATTGGGGAAGCACGTGAGGATTCTGATGAAATGTGCGGTCAAGTTAGAGTCAAAGGGGGACAAAACGGAGAACAGGATTTTGGTAAGAACTCTATATAAGCAAGAATGAGCGTGCAAGCTTGATTCTTCGGTTTTCGTTTCGTTTCATTTTAAAATACGGTCCAGTTCCAATGCATTACAAATTGTTCCATCGAATTTTCAATGCATTTTTCAGGTTTTATATGTATACCTACCTACAATATTCAAATGGAGATAATTGCTGAACGTCACGTAACGTACATAAGTAGCTTCACCAAAAATTGCATTTCCTGTAGCGTTTAAATCGTATAAATGTGTCACATTGTAAGTGCGTGCAGATATCAAGTACTTAATGCGTGAGAATAAATGCGTAACTTGTATAACCATCGAGAATCAGATTTGTCTTGTTATAGTGCAGATAAATGTACCTATATCTGGTTTATTTTTCTGTAAAATATCTTGTGTTCAGATGCAAGGTGACGATTGTTAAGAAAGTTCAGAGAGAGCAGTGTGTACACAGTTTTACCTTCAGTAAGCGCCAGGTATAAATAAAAGTTTAATGATCAGATTGAGGATTTTCAGATATTGCTATTCAATTATCCATTTTATTCCTTTTATTCTCGACAAGCTTTTGTATAGGAATTGAAGACAAGATTCATAGTAGGTAGTTCTATTATTGCTTTCTATCTCTGTCCATTTGCCGTCAAAGGAAATATAAATCTTAGTGTGTGAACGAGAATTTGTGAGGATATCCCATTCAGTGCATACAAGAACAAGACAAGTTATATGTATGTAGATCGCCTATTGTTTTTTGAAATTTTAAGTAAAGAGCATTTGGAAAACAGTACAAAAATGAGAATTCCGATACTATGCGTGGACAATGAATTTGTTTGTTGAACTTAAGGCAATGAATCCAGTACCATAAAATCATAAATATTTTCATTTATTTTTATTTGCTGTTCTCTCCAGGTGTTTTGTCCGTGCCGGTTTTTCTGCCTGAAAGTTCCTCCTCGGGTAAATCATTTTGTCGTACTTTCTAAGAATACGTGTTCGAAATGTGCAAGAATTAGGAAGTTATAAAACACTTTCATTTCTTTGCTTTAACTTTTGTATTTATACTTAATTTCAGATCGATTTTCATTTCCATTACCTAGAGATTCAAGCAATAGAAAGCAAGAAACCAAACCAGGTACGTCACTGTATTTATTGATTATCTAAGCAATAAGATTTGTGAAATTGTTTACCCTCGGAGAAGAGTTTGAAACCTAGGATATATACATAGAACGCTCAATTACGCAAAACGAGTTTGTCTCGTTCATGTAGTCATAAGCTAAAAATGTTGAAGGATCTTTGGACGTCCGAATTAATTTAATTACACTTGAAAACGTTTTTTGTAAATTTTAAAAGCCTAGTTACTCTTTTGGTGTTAACAAAGGGAAAATTAAATAGTAGCATTTTTGTTGACTGTGCAGTACAGAATGTATTATTGCTGCTGTGGTGCCAATGAATAAATCGAATTAGGTATACAAGAAAAAACGAGGGGCTGCGGCCCCTTGTTTTTTTAGCTTCTGACTGGCCTCTCACAGACCCTAGGCCTATGGGGAATATCATCAAATCCGAGCAGTATTGGCCTATTACAGCCCTACTGTTATACTACTGAATTTCAGTAGGAGAGGTAGTCGATTTTCCCCCAGACATGCAATATATAATTGAAAAGCTCTTGGCGTGTAGACTTCCTATCCGGAATATTCGAACCAAGTATCCCCTAGAGATGGGGTCCCGATTCGGGTTCAATGGTCAAATTTGAATTTTGAATATGTATAAATATACACAACATATGTATATACAACAGTAAATACTGTTTAATCTTTCCCATCTCAATGATTCAGGTACGAGTAGTAGGTATGTATTTTAATATACGGTTGTTGTTATAAACATTAATCATTTGTGTGATTTTCTTTTTAATTTTTAGCTGGTCTTAACTGCCAACGACAAGGGTCACAGTTTTTTGATACCTGATCCAGAAAAAGTCGAAACAATTGACAGAATGATAGTCACACTGCTAACTGCTCTTAGTGAAACTTTTCCTGGAATTCCATTGTAGTAAGTTGCAAGCAGAACTATAATATAAAATTATAAGTTATGTTGTCTTTAATCAGCCCTATTTTATTTTATTAATTGTACGCCCAAACCAAACCATGTGTCGTACGTGTCCCAACGGTAGTTTTACGTTACTGGAATTTAGCCCTCTGAGACGGCCGCATATATTATTCTATGGGTGGTCTCGTCGGTCTCACATTTTTGGTACACATAACTACTGAACTTTTTCCGAGTCGACATAGGACTGAATAATTTACGACTACCACTAAACCTAGAACCTCTGACTGTTTACAAAACCGGTATTACATATTTTAATATTTTGCTAATTGAAATATGTTGTACACTTTTACAGCAATATAATAAGGAGGATCGACGTAGTTCCTGCGAAAAGACTGCAGCATTTAGACTTTACCTTCGATGGAGGGAGTAGTACTAGTAGTGGAAGTGGAAGTGGTGGTAGCAGTACAACAGGAACGGCGACGACATCATCTGTGCCATATCCCAAGTCAAAAAGTACTTCTTCGCTAGAAGAGAATACAAACTTAGTCAGCACGCACTTGAATTTGAGCCAAAGTGGAACTGGAACGGGATCTCCGTCGAGTTCGATAGTTGGTGGTAGTGGTGGTGGAGGAACAGATCGACGCTCTTCAACTTCAGTAACTCCGTCAAACTATCATCATGTGTCTTGTAGAGGGCCGGGGACGATTGGACCTTGCGGCGGATTTTCAACTCAGTATGCGTGGATGTGCGATTTACACGGATTGCCTTACCGCGAGGAAGTCGCGTGGGTGAGTTCCACTTGAAATGTCTTTCCACTTACGATAGAATCCAAAAACACCTTAAATCTCAATTTATTCTTTCCTCCCTCCGGTTTCTATTTGACAGTTGTTACATATAATCAGAATCAGACCTAGAAGCTATTGCTATTTCCCTTTCCATTTCATACGTGGTCCGTTTTTCGGTTTACGGCTTCTGCTTACTTTTCCAGTTTTACGACTTATCCTTTTCCTGGTACGATAATACTTATAACAGTGTTACCCATTGCATTGATAAAACCGACGGTTAGTGCGGATTTCACACGCATCATTGGTACTTACATTTAATCATGGATAAACCTGCAAGAGAACTCAAGGTCTTACACAATTTTTGTAGGAATCGACAAAATGTTTTGAATTACGAACTATGTATAGCTTATAAAAGCTCACATCTAAAATCCTAGTTGTACTAGCACTACCACAGATCACCCTTCACGCCAACACGGCATTCATTTACGACTGTCGCTATTCCTGGTACAGCTGATCACCCACTTCCAGTCACATCCAATTTATATGCCGCCTCTCCGTTCAACATCAGTTATGCCGTGCTCCCTATGCACCACGATGCAGTCAATGCATTTATGGTTTATTTGTCGCCTCAAGCATCATTATGTACTTGATTTTTACGTCCTTATCCATGAAAAGGGGGATGAAGCGTTCCAAACTCTATATGCATATGATTGTAAACATGTGGGATAACCTAATTCAAAAAATTAAAGTTAATGGATTGATTCACGGTATGATTAAATATTAGCGGGAAGATGACGAACTCCTTGAACTGTGCACACGTAATTTTAAGTTAACTTAAAAATGAGCTACAAAACAGCAGCGATGGGAAATTCTTGATGCGTTTGTTCAAGTGAAAACTCACAATAATATTCACACATTAATCGTCGAGCGCATACATAAAATAATATGCGTAGATCACACAACCGGGAATGGTGTAAGACGGGAAAGAGGGAAGTCTTAAGCATTCAGTGTAAAACCTCACAAGTAATTACCTACTTAGGGAATTAGGTATGCCACAGTATGTTTGTAAATCACAGACTCTAGGTCGTCTCTCCGACACCGTCCTTAACACATCTCGTCCAGAATAAGCTAGTCCTGAAGAGAGAAAAATAATAAAAGTACCCATGTACCTATATAAGGTGTAGGTTTCCTAGCAGTGGATATCCATCAATGTATGATGCATATAGCCCTTATTTACGGAACCCTCAACTTCACGTTAAACTCTCATAGTTAAAGACACGGGAATAATAACCTTTTTCTGCCAATTCTATATAGCATCTACATTCCTCAAAATATTCTGATTCTCATCAAAGACTTCAATCCTATGGCATTAATAGTCGGAACTCTCGAAACACAAATTACAGTTGAGTACGTAAATCAAGATCTAGAATTATTGTATAGGTAGATTAGTGTTTTTATCTCTTTATCATAGCATGCCTATTATACTGATACTTGTTGGGCCTACGAGAGGACCAACTGAGTTAGAAACATTTGATGTAAAGATCAATCAAAGATCAGAATCAAAACGGGATGATGATTCCTTTTGGGCGTAAGGAAAACAAAAGGAAATCCAAACCAAAAATAAAAATAAAGTAAAAGACCATTGTGTGCGTGTACTATGTAAAGTTGCCTTTTCATATACATACATAAACCGAGCGCTTGTGTGCTGGCTTTTATCTGTGTCTCTGCTTGAGTGTACTCTTTTTTGTACTATGGGCTTTGAGCCTTGGAAGCATTTAGAAATTAAAAGTAAATACGATCAGCTCTCTTAATTTAGAACTATAGATGAATGCAAGGATAAAAGACTATCTAGTTAACCTATAACATAAAAATGTTACACTTGGCGTGCAAACTGATGAAACTTCAATTTTGTTTCTCGAGCTTTTATGTGTGAGCATGGAAATCGGATCCCACTTGATTAAATAAATTAGCCTTTAAGTTAAGGCTTTACTTTTGAAAATAAAGGCGTTTTATATTTTGGTTGTGGCGGTGCTGATAATGTTTTGTTGGTAGTAGAAAGCTACCTTAGTCCTCAGCAGCATATAACTATAGATAGTGACAGTTTATTATATTTTTAGACAGACCTTTATAGTTAATCTTAGGATTTTCGAGTTTAAAATGGAGCTATTGACAACCAGGCTATGTTTAGGTTTTTGTTATTTTTTGAAAGGCTTCGTGATTGCATTTTGTGTGTGAAATTTTGTACTTTGACAGGGTCGCTTTTCGCCTAGTCGCCTCAATTGAACGTGAACCTGTTAATTCGGTTGTACATCTGCTGCTTCTTCATGTACCTTTAGTATAAATGTAGTTACATAATGAAATACGTTTGTAAATTTGGAAACTACTTTTATCTGTCACCACTGTTCGTTAAATAAAAAGGAGAGTAAAGGATTTGAACTCTTCAATCTATTAGCAGCTCTCCGAACAACAACGATAACTCAGACATGGACGTTGAAACAGCATTTTCGCTTGCGTTGCGCGAATTAAACATAAAGAGTCGAACGAAAGAAAAGTAGGGAGGGTGAGCTATGTAGTTGAACTTTCTAACCGTTTTATGTTATGCTGTATTATGTATCTATGATCTTCGTCTTACGGTAAAATTGGCAGGTATGAGAAATCAGACCAAACTTGGTGCATCTGCCGTATACTGTGTGTGTACAGATCTATATAGGTAGTAAGTATCTATCTTGCTGTCGCTTCTCAATTCACACAAGCTTATTTTCCCGTCTTCGTGAGCTCAGTAAGAACAGTAAAAGTCAAGGTCAGTTAAAGTCTTTACTATCTACTGCTGGTTGGAGCTGTCGCAGGCTTGTAAAAATAAGAATTCGATTTTAATTTATTTTTATCCTTACAGTCATTTTGTTGTACATTTATATGTAGGTATGTAGGTAGATAGGTATATCTATTCGTATGGGTGTGTTCAAGTGCTTTTACATGGATGGTTTAGTATAGCTGCATGCTCTACAATATTTGCCTATATGAATTTTTTCAATTTTTGTTTTAGTTCGTGCATTTTGGTAGGTTTGGTTGGATACACGTTATTTCATATTTTCTAAAAAGCTAAGGAGGTGCGTGTTGTCTACAATTTTAGATTAGAAGCATTCACATTTCGTTCTAATTCAATTTTGAAAAGCTTTTAAGTAAAATGTGGAGGAAAACAAAAATACATAAAATGCTCTTTTTTTCTCTAATCGTCTCTGCCATGAGAACTTCACATTTTTCAAAGATATGCTTAGATATACACATATTACTAGAAGAATGTGTTTGCATTGGATGTACTGCAATAATTTTAAACCCATAGCAACGATATAGAGTATAGAGTACCTACCTGCGTAGTGCTTATAGTATACCTACCTATGTACTATGCACATTGTTATAAATGTCGATAAGGCAAGCACAGCATATTTTGGTCTAAATGTCAGAAATAATTTCATAATAAATACTTGCTCTAGATCATGTTTGATGTTTAAAAATTATACCTTTGGTCTGACCACTTGTCATGTTGTAAGAATGAATCCATAAAGTTAAAGATTATCAGTGGGTCCATAGGAGCACAAATGCCACCATCAATACTAGTTAAATTTACACCCTTATTTATTATTTTCTGTGAGCAGAGCCTAAGCTTGTGTTCATCCTCACTCAAAACTAAAATTGAAATAAGTCATCCCGTTATATGGAGTGGATGGTGATAATTATAATTATATCTGTATATTTGAGGCGCTTAAAGTCCACGTCGATGCTGATGCTGTACATAGAACTAGCGTGGGCAAGACGTGAGAAAACTTCTTGTAGAAGACGACAGCCACTCTGCATTAATACTGTGGGCTTGTTGGCCTGTGTTGTGTGTACCCAGCACTCACACATGTGCTGTATAATTATCTTTAGAAATGGAAACGTGTTAACACTTTAGTATCTGTGATAATGTATCTGGACGTGTGTAGTTAATTTTCAACTGGTTTACACACTCTTTACAAAGTTATTAGGACTAGGTTGCATGGTTCCCGTGGAGTTTAGGGGTCTGAAGCTAGTTTGTGTGGAAGAAGTCAGTCATTATTAATGATTGTAACATGAGGTGGTAAATAATTGATGGAGTTCTTAACTCTACTCTCGGTTCGTATATACATACACAGTATGATGGTATAAATAGGTACGTATACCGATCTCCAACGTGTTCTTGCACTATGCATTATACACTGATTAGATTTCTCCCACCTTTGTAACGCCTGACAGTAATGTAACAGGATCAGCGGGCTGTGTTGTACGGTGGACACCTCGTGGATGACACACTACGTAGTTTAAAAACAAAACAGGTAGCCGTGGTCCTGTCCTGTTTGGTGACTGAGCGGACTCCAGCTGGCGTACTGACAATCTCAACAATTGCACTTTATGACCATCATCTTCACACTGTGAAGCCCTCACTTCAGGCTTCATTTTTAAGTTTTTGACTTTAATTTAAGGAGTGGATGAGAATTTGAATATGAATTTGTAATAATTTACCATTTGTGGACAGTTGACAGTTGGACACTTAGTCTAGGTCCTACATACTTGTGGACTTTCATGTAGGTGGGTGCTAAGGTATGGAAGTTTGGATTTGTGGATTAGGAAGTGTTTATGTACTGGTAGGGTTTGGTCATTACTATCCATAATCCATAGGTAACATTACATAACTTAACAAGACAGCAGTTCATCGTAGATTGTTTCACGCTTATCAATTACCAGTTCATAATACAACTCGCCGTGCCAAATGCATATTCTATTTACCCATACCCTTTATGTATAATGATTATACCATTTTACAAAAATCTAATGGGAAATGCCATTGCTTTATCAGTGTATAAATCCGCTAAAGTAGGTACATGCCTCTAGCCGAAGGTGTCATATTTATATTTTTTTTTAAATTCAGGGCGTGCTTAATTTTTTTTCCAGAACGCAGAGTGTGAGACAATGTCGTGATGCCTACTTTAGACTGGAGTTTTTAAGATTGATAATAGTATGATGGCACAAATAATGAACTTTTACTTAAAAATAATAAATAAACACCTTTCAAAATACCATCTTCGTACGTACCTACCATGTGTAAGCTAAATGCGTACATACCTATTTTATTTGAAATGTCTTTACGTTGCTTAAATGTACGAGTAAATAGTTTGTGTACCTTGCATCGTCAGCAGCGACATAATTTATTAGTTAGAATGTTACACGATTGCATGTCATTTTCCCGGAAAGACATCTTTAGTGCTGTTGCATGTTGTGCAAGCGTAGCTCGTAATGCATTTATATGATTTTATGTGATTTATTTAACGTCTTTCGTACTGTCACTTCTACGATACAATATTGATGGCTGAACTCAAGTACTGTTTGACTGTACTGTATTTGATTGCGAAGGGAATTAGGAAACAATAATTAAAATTTTTGGCACATTCCTACTTGTACCCTACCATGGATAGCTAGCGTAATTATCTGCCATGGATATTTTGTTATGTAGTATGTACATAGTACTTTCAAATGTGCGTATGACGAGATAGCTCTGTTTGAAATAATAATCGTAACCTCTGCAGCTGTTCAACCATGTGATTTAAATTGCATTACTTTTATTTTGGATTGGATTTGGCTTGTCGTTCGGAATATGTATTTATTGTATATTATGTATATATTTAATTTGCATAACTATACAATATATTTATACATTGACAGGAGGGAATTGGGAATGGAGTGAGTTTGAGAGGTTTGCGTTGAAATTGAGGATTTGTGAAAGCATTGGAGTGAAAAGGAAGATGTGCCTTTGCTCGTTATCTTGTCGTTATGATGTAATCTCATGAAATGTACGAGTACGTGAACGACTCAAATACCTACTTACGTGTCCATTCCAAATCGTACCTTGTCCTTTGATCTAACATCCAAATCCAACTATCGAATCAGAGTTATTAGTGAGTGTCTAATCTACATGCAGTGACATGCTCTCTAACTCTTAATGTACTGCCTGATGCTCATGAAGAAACTTTTCTTTACACTTTATTACATTACCACAGTTCGCATGCCCATTTTTCTAAATTTAAGAAAGTACTTATGTAGGTATTTCACAATAGCGGACGCAGATGGGACTGCACAAGTGATGGCCTACCTAGGTACCTCCTTTCTTTATTATATTGTAATTAATAAATCTCTTTTAAAAGTTTTTAATCAACCGTCAAATTTACAAACCTTTGAGGGCTAGTAATGTTCATTTAATTCTTTTTGGTTCAAAGTTCATTACACCACTTATCCTATACCTAATTTTAATTAAGAACTCGGGCATTTGTTAGTGCCTTTGGAACTGACGCAGAGTCTGATTGGGTTTTATGGGCCTACCAGAGCCGTACAATTTGTTAGAGTAGAAGTCAGAAATAGGAATTCAATGGATTATCAGTGTATCCCCTGGTATGTTTGTTACTGTCCGTGGAACAAGGCATTATGATTAGTATAAAAGGGAGTCTAATCTTTCTAGACAAATTGTTTCAAAAAGAAACTGACACTTGAAGATCATTTCCTGTTGGTTTAAACAACATAGCAGGACTGAAACATAGAACGGTACTGCTGGATTGAATCCTGTTAAAATACAGTATTGTATAGTATCAGTAATTACTTTCAGATAATAATGTTCCGATGTGCTGACCATTGCAGTTGCAAATTGCAGCATAATTATTGAGGTATTGGAAGTCAGTGGTTATTTATTTTTTGTTCTTTGTGTTCAAATAATCAAAACATTGCATTGTACTGAAACTTTGAGACACTGTGTGTGCTTCATATTTTTTTTTTTTAGATATTGGAGTGAAGGAGTGTAGAGCGTAAGGATTAAGTGAGCTTAGTGGGGCAAGTGCATAGGAAGGGTTACAAAAGAATAAGAAATGAATAATGTTCAGGTTAAGGTACTTTTTCTCCTTGCCCTGTACTTACTGACTTAGCATCTTCCTTGTTGTATGTATTTATGTATCACATACATATCGTGGCACGACATAGTATAATATTTTATACCTTTGGTGATTCGTGCAGTTTCAATTTAATCGAGTGGAATCGAGAAGTATTTATGTGGGTAGGTGTGCTAGAGACGTTCTTTCCTTCTTTCGTTCTGCCTCGATCTTATGTGGAGAAGGATATGGATGTACATAGGTATGTACGTATATAAGTGAGGGGTTTATACATGTAGTGTTCAGATACTAACGTAATTAGTAAGTACTATATAGCACATTTACATTGCAAAGGCTTGTACTAGTGTAAATTGCAAATTGAGGCGATAAGTTACACTATGTATTTCTAGTAAAGTACCTACGGAACATATGAAAATGATTCGACTGTATGACTGACGGTATATTATACCTACTATCTGTTCTGTAGGTTATGCTGCAATCTTCCCTTAGTAATTATTATTATGTGCATACCTGTGTAACAGTATGGGATGGCGATTGGCGATGCACTGCATTGCCTTTTGTTGTCAAACATTTTCGTAGCGGATAAATCAGCATCAGATGCTTCGTAGACTTCCTATGAGCACACACATACACAAGCAAGATGTTGCAGTGCGTTCACTGCACATGTACTGTGCTCAGTACACAAGCACTGCCAGCAGAATGTGCAGAGCAGATTCGTCTTCGACTCCTTCTGATGGTGATAAGAAAGGTGATGGTATTTCCTTAAGCAAGGATGCAATAAATGAGCTTTCCTTGTTTACTGCTCAGCATATGAACTGCCGTTAGTTTTGCTCATATTAGGAAAAGATTTCGAGTAAGACACAAAACAGAATAGAGGTGAGGCATATAGGATAGCGAAGGAAGAAGATGCATTGGAGCTTACAGCACAGCACAGGTAGATAGATGCAATGGAGAATGCTGTAGGAATTGACATGGCACTGTATTAATATTGTTCTTTCGAGTCTCGAAGACAAAGTCTGTAGAAGGCGAAGGAAAACAAGACGACGCAACAGCGTGTGCCCTTTAAGCCGTCTAGAGAGCGTGGAATCTCTAAAAAGTTTATTATAGCGGTTTTCTTACACGGGCTGTCTTATTTGAACGTCTCAAGTCTGACGAAGCTCAAAGCCCAGCCTGTCCCAGTGCTTTACATCATATTGCTTACGTTATGGTGTGTACGGGCATGCATTGGCATTGACAAGGAAGGCCTGTTACCTTTTTGTTCAGTACAAATGCACTTCTTAATTCAGTCGAGATTCTGTGGAGTCTTCTCAGCTTACTTAGGTACGTATGAATACTTGGATTGGATTTAAAGAAAAAAGGGATGATGTTACGTGATACGATTAACTTAAGGGGAATGCAACACTTGCTTTTTAAATTATGAATTAGAATTCAACCCCAACAACAAGGGAAATAAACATTTAAAATGGACAGTCAGGATATTCAGACAGGCACATAAAAAAATAAAACTTAACTCCAATTATCGATAATATATATGTATTGTAGCAGCCTATCCATGTAGGAAATAGGAAACTTTCAAGAAATGGATGATATAAATTATTGAATTAATGGAAAATATAATAAAGGGTCTTTCTGGAACCGAATAATTATGTTAGTAGGTACACCGAGTACAAAAGCTAGTAGCATAGATTTGTTTTTTTTTACTACTTTAATTATTTTTTGTTAGCATCCCTGGATATCATAGTTGGTGTAATAATGAAAATATTATTCTGTCCAGGTACGCATTTGTTTATTTGTATTTCCTTTATTCATATTTATTTATTCCATTTCGTGAGTGGACGTAATCAGGGGATCGAATTTCTTGCTATTGGATCTTTGAAACTCGATATCAGGACCTGTTGATGTGCTTATTGCTCCCTTAACAACCCTAACTAGGTATGTACGCTGCTGTGAACAACATGTTTTACGCAATCCAATCCAATCGAGTGTCGTACGACACCATCAAATCCAATGTACAGGATCATCTACTCGCTTGAGTAATGCTAATGCAGGATGCATGATAGATTCCTCATTTTCATATTGTGGTCTATGGTTTCCTCCCATTCTTTCATCCCACTACACAACACTAGCCAACAATTCAAAATCCAACCAACAAGCTAACAGTCAAGACGTCAAGATTCAAAAGCTCAAAACCTTTCCTTCGGTTTTCTTCCTTACGTTTGACTCACTATAGTTAAATAGCTTTGCCTTTGATTCTACTGTACCGTCACCGTCATCGTCGCCGTGGCATGGGTTACTGCTACAATTGCTCTTCGGAATAACAATACTTGATCTTACCATCTTACCCGTAGTATTGGACTTACTCTCGTATTTTGTAATCATCTCTAGACTGAACTGTAGCTGAGCTCAGCAGTTTATTTTTTTTTTTGCAAGTTCACATCATTATTGTGCAAGTTAGGAACGACGGGAAGGAAATCCATTTGTGCAGTTTGGTGCTTTTTTTTTTTTACTAGGGAAGACATCGTTAACCTTATTCTTTTTATTTTTACCCATATACTGTAACATCTTTCATCTTTGTGTACTAGAGACCGGAGATTTAAACCTGTTGATGTGAATCTTTGTGATTTTTGTGAACTTTGTGGAAAGAGACTAACATAGACCCGGCATAAGCTCGGCAAGCTGGTGGAAAAATTAAAGAACTGGAAACATGAACAAGTAATTTTTCCGCATTGTGAGAATCTGAGGCGGTTAGATTAAATTTTCATCTGTCGCTGTCGTACCGTGATTGTCACTGTCAGTGTCATCTCGTTCGCCGGAGTTTTCTCTGCGGTTTATTTTTTTCTGTTGGTGTGGGTTAGTGTTCGTTGTTGTGAAGGGTATTCATATAATTAAAATGGATTCAGATACATAATAGTATACTATTTTATTTCGAATATACTCCTGCTAATAGAGTTGTGTTGTTTGTATAGGGAAGTTATTAGGTATGTCGACTTTAGTGTTGTCAAACGTTCCGTAATCCGTCTTTATTTCTTTTAAAAAATTACTAACGCGGTATGTACGTTTTTCAAAAAAATTATACAAACATTAAATTTTGCCCTCTTTTTTAAATGACATTTTTAAGTACGAAGCAATTTTTTTAAGTTTTTTCACAAAGGCAGTATATTTGTCTTTTTTGAGCTCTATGTATGTACTAGCAACACAGGGCTTACGTACTACAATGGTTATTTAATTAGAACGCTTTTCATATTTTGTGGACAAATGTAAAGAGTATGCATGCTTTGCACACAAGCGTTGATATTACAAGGCTTTGAGTTTCAATCAAAAAGTCAAAGTCACATGTCAGCGTACTAAGTGTGTACATAGATTGACACACAACAGAACACAACCAACCCTAGAAACCATGCTAAATATTTGTGGTCACAGGTAACTGCGCTTGCTGTTGAAATTTTGTTTATTTCTCAACTCTGGACTCTAAAGTTGAAAGTGCATAACAGTCTACTGTGTAATAGCTGCTGACAGTTAAATAGTAAAGAAAACCTCAAGCTTAACATACCCACATGAATGATGTATACTTTGTGAGTGAGGTATTTTCTTGACTTTCTGTACTTTTCGTGTCATGTGTAGAAAAATTTGTTGCCTTTTCGCCTTTGCTCTGTAACAAGGAGAATAATCTGAAGAAAATACATGGAAAACAAACTGCCTATATAGTAAGTTAAAGGTTAAATGTTAAAGGTGATTTAATGGGGTGTAGTCTGGTAGTCTAGTGCTTTGATAGTTTGGTCTTTGAAAGAGGCAAGTGTTAATATATTATGCTCTGCTGTGGTGCTTGGCTTTTAAATTTTTAATGAAGGCAGTGCCCTGGCATACATTATCTTGTCCTATAATGCAGCTTCCACTTGAGATTTTGAAGAAACCCTCTTTTGTTTGGAATGAAAAATGTCAGGCTATACATTGGATTCTTACTTCCTAAGGATTGTAGATTCGATTTAATATATTAAGTCCCTTAGCTTATTTCGCTTCCTTTATTGGCCCTGTTGTTCAAGGAAAATGACGTTTCTTAAATGAAATAAGAAGGAAGAAATTCCAGAATGTGTGTAAGGATTCTGTGGAGCGGTAAATAAAAACATGACATTTACTTGCTGTTTTGGCTCTAGCTCTGTAGCAATTTCGAAAATGCGCAAAGGGCTAGACTTTTTAAGTTTTTGAAGCCCTATTTATTTATTTTTACGGTAAATGTACAAAGTAGGGACCTACCTACCTTCTTCAAGAGTATGCTGTAGTGTTAGTAATATATATTTTGATATTTTCTACGTTCGAAAGGAAGGAGCGTACCTATATTTTTCATGCTGTCTGGGACGGTGGGTTGTTAGATTATTATGTTCTTGGTCATTCAATTTTCATTAAATATCATATCATGCGTTCTTATTCTTTTTCTTTAGAAATAGCAAAGCGAGGCAATCCCTATCACACTCACACACGAGCAAGTTTCTCTTATCTTATAAAAGACGTGCATTGCGCTGCTGTGATGTGCTGTGAAGACTGTGGCAAAGTGGACCTCGTCTTCTTTTATCTTTGTTAAAAATTGAGTGAGAAAGACAGGCAGAAATTGAAATGATTGTTTTGAGATGATGAACCATCACCATCATCATTCTTTCCGTTGTCTTGTCTTGTGCTTTTTGAGGTTTATAGATAAACAACAACATGCTCACTCACTTAACTCCCAAGCTCTCGCAGCTTCCTCACGCGTATAACTCTTCTGGCAGTAATGGATTGGATGCTTATGTTCAGTAGTTCAGTCCACGTTCTCACAAAATCAGCATCAAAGCAAAAGTAAAGTATGAAATGAAAAGATGCGATAGTAGCCAGCTGCACACACCGGTGTGTATGTACATTCATAAGCATATAGTATCAAAGAAAATCTATAAAGAACTAGAGGACAGAGGCAGAGGAGATTGAGACGGCTAAATATTTCACGTTATAGTACTACAACAGGATGCATCTTACCAGGAAGTTGTAGGTAGGGATTCCATTCCCTCGACAGATACTTTGATTTTAGGTTGGCTTCGCCTACGCGCTTATTGACTCTTAGATTGTAGATGTGCTCCTTTGCAGTTGGAACTACGACGAAATGTGAATACCTTATGGTAAAGTTGGGCAATTTCACAGCAGTACAAAACATGGGCAATAAATCTATTCTTATACTGAGTTATACCATTGATATCAGTAGGAGCGCAGTTCTTGGGTTGTGATTGGCCTACCATTTGCAGTCCTCATGCGCTACGCTCTAAAATAAATAAAATACACAATGAAGTTTCGTATAAATCCCCGGAGGATTGTTCCTAATTCTATGATTTTTGACACGAGAGTTATACAGATCAGACAATAGTACTGGCTTTGAGGGTATTTCCTTCATAGTAGTTTGAATGAACCGACAGCTAATTAATTTTAGTTAATTGTGTGAAGACCTAGGTACCTACCTATGTATATGCTGGATGCATCATTTAATCCTTTTGAAACAAGTGTCCAACAACAATTTCTTTATGGGGTTTTATAGGTAGAGTCCTCCTTTTTAGATCTTTGGCTTAACGTTTATAGTGCAAGAGTGCAACTTTAGAAAGGGTGGGCATTCTTCGATCAATATAAAGGATGCTTTTTTCAGTGCACAGAAAAAGATTTACCTAGGTAGGGAAATATCATTTTGTTTTCAGTACAAAAGTTCTTTTTTAGGTTTTCATCTTTCAGTAGTATAGAATAGTCTAAATAGATTACCAGTGCAGTGCAGTGCAGTGGTGCCTGCCATAAATTTTCAGCAGAAAAAAATGTAAACCTTGGCGGAAAAAATTTTCACTTCCAGTTCGTCCGCCCAGTCAATTTCCAGTTCAAGTCTGTCAGTCTGTAGCTCGACTTAATTTGATTTTTTGACATTTTCCAATATGAACATAGCAGGTGTAGTTATTTTATCTTTTTCAAGTTCCCATGGTTCTGATAATGGTGAAAAAGAATTGGAATCACCCAAAAAACCAAATACGTATCAATAGAAGTAACCAGAAAATATATACATTTACGGTATTTGCCGTGTTGCACAAGTTGGTAAATACAAGCAACGAGTATTACATAGTTGCAAGAAAATACTGTTATCAAGTCTTAACAGAACATTCGCAACAAGCCTTACCTCAGCAGTTTTAACAGACACAACTGGAAAGTAGGATTCGGGTCGGAAGAAGCAGTTTTAATTTTGATCGTCAGTATACATTGCTAATACGTGAAATTGTGAAATTTTGAAAGACTGAAGGAAAAATTTCTATTCCTTAAAGGTCGTTTTTCAAAGATAAAAACGTTTATTTTGAATGAAACTAATTTGGCTGACGAAAATCTATAAATCTCCTGCTAAACCGAGCTGTTGGTTTTTCTAATTTTTACTACTGAAAATAAAAACATTTTACTGACCAAAGAATCCAATGTCGTTGATCGTTATATCTTTCCACCTTTAGAAATAATGCAGAATATAGTCAGAAGATATATTCTGTGTATGTACGTTGCTTCAAACTAACCCAGGACTAGTTTGTTGTTTTTTACAGCCTAAATTATGTTGGGAAAAAAATAAAAACTAGGTTTCAAAATATTTAAATGGCAAGGTTACACACACGCATGTTATAAAGTACTAACGATAAGTACCTAGGTAATATAGAGGTGTACTTAATTATGGATCTTCTACACTTGTAGGACTACTGCCCTTGCATATTGTAATGATAATACTAAATTTTTTCTATTTTATATAATCACCATATAGATGGTTAATTAATGTTATTATAAAAACGTGTGCACCTACCTGTGTAATTAATAGCATTAGTTTATAAATAACAACTATGCTCATATAATTCAGATGGGAATTCAGAATTCTGGTGATCATTAGAATCTTATTATTATTGCTATTTTTTCAGTTAGAAAATGAGAGCTGTGAATTGTGAACATTTTACAGTAATTTGCAGCCTAGTTTATACCTGAACAAATTATAAAAGCTCTACTTCTCACCATGTATTTTTTTTTCCTTCGGATTCTTAACCAGTTGCTTTTGAACTAAACTAACTCTCCTAATGAGATTCTAGAGTAGTTGGAATTGAAGTTGGAATTGGAGTTGGAAGGTGTCCATCCCATGTGCCATATGTACCTACCTTTGTGTCTACTACAGGAACGAGAAAATAAGCCGAAGCTTAATTGGTAAAAGCGCATACACCCATGAAATTTGGCTAGTCCTAATGCTCTGACGCCCCAGCAATGTCATATGTACGCTCAGAGAAAGTGGGACTGACACTTGCACTGGGATTGTGATTGTAATTGTGAGTGTAGAAAGATGGGATGAAAATGAAATGTAATTAATTCGGAAATTGAGGATTTGGAAGCTAGCATGCTGGATCCGGATCTTGCCGGATTCGTTCAAGTAGTGTAGATTTTGAGCGGAGTTTTGAACCTTTCAGGCCGAGACGCTTATTTGAGGATGATAATTGAATTTGGATTAGAGATGCGTTAGAAATAACCATAGTGGTAGAAGTAGAGCTTATGTTATACCTATACGTTTTTTTGGGAATTATCCATAGCAACAGTTACAGTCGTCTGCTTTCTAATACTCAGAAATTCAGAAGCTACGAAAAGGTTTATAGAATGGAACAGATGGAATGCATGAACGTAATTTAAGCAGCCAAATTAATATAGCGTGAAAATACTTGAATCTTCAGCTTCCAATTTTGTCTTGTTTTCAACGTCCTCCAATAATATTGACTGCATTTTCTACGCTCAGCATTGCTCCTTTTATTATTCCCATTTCATGATTATTGACGTTGATTTAACATTGACATGTCCTGTGAAATGAACTTTGAAAGTATAGTGGTAGTTGAAAGCGGAATGGGGCTTTTTAATTTGGGTCTTGTGTGGCATTAAAAATTCAATAGCCTACGGCATACGCTCAGCTGTCTAGGGTGGCTAAAAGTTATTCGAAATTTTGATATGGGATAATTATTTGTGCTAGTATGGTGACGCAGTCTAGAAGTACACTCTACCAAAAACCATTTGGACCGCATCATTTTCCCGAAAAAGTGAGTCCATTTTTAATAGTTAATAAACTCATCATTATGATGAGTTCTGACTTCTGACCTCATCATAATACGATGAGGTCCACATTTGGCCCGTGTTAATTCCCTATTTTATGAAGATACCCCATCTGGAGCCCATCTGAATCCCATCAAAATGATGCAGTTTTAACTATTAAAAATGGACTCACTTTTTATATGATGTGATCCAGATGTGGTCATTTGGTAGAGTGTAAGTACCTACCTACCTACATAGATATGTCAAAATTCAAAATGTCAGTTTTTCAGTTTCCAAGTCTGGACCTTATCATTTAAAAATGGCATAAGTCTAACAGCTTGCCGTGCGATAGCTACTTAAATTACAGAATGTGGTATTACAGTTCATAAAGTATTTTCGGATTATCATTTCATACCATAACGTGTCGTTTTCATGTTATACTGCTAGTTCCCACACGTTATTTTTCTACCGTAGTTGCTGTTTTTGCACTATCTAATGAACTAGCTACAAGGGGTAAGCATAATAATTGCACATGTCATTTGTGTAGCCACTTGTATGAATGATCTGACAGCATACGGGAAATACCTTCACAGAAAGTGTTGTTTTGATGCAGGAGAGACACTTTATAAATTAGTCCTTGGATTTAGAGTTGGAGTTACAATAAGAGTTGCAATCACGTCATAAAGAGTTACTAATTTGAAATAAATGATTCCATTTGGTCGGCAGCAGCTGCATTCATATGGAACAAGCTGGAAACCTTTTTAGCTTAGTCCTCACTATGTGTGCCATACCGACTTAGCTTGTTTATGGTTAATTATAATTGCAGCATTCAGTATTATTGTATTGTTAGATTTGTCGTTAGGGTAATGTTAATGACTCTGTTTTGCAAAGTTACTTGCGGGCGAACTTCATTTGGAAAAAAAAATAACAATATTGATATGATGGTGTTACTACCTAGGTATATTATTTGCTATTCCATTTAACACATCTAATGGTTACTGATATCAACTAAGGCTTACGTTATTGTTTTTTGATAATGGGGTGTGGTTGAAATTGAAATTGAAATTGAATGTTCAATGAATGGAAATTGCTTATATTATATGTGCTATATTATTATATCTGTTGTATAGATTAGTTTACCTAGAGGACAGATAGGCTTTGAGTCTTAACCTCACTGGCTTGCTACAAATGTTTTTTGAGAGCTGTCAGATGGAAATTAATATCAATTTGACTCGTTCGTTCGTTGGGATATTTGAATGTAGAAGTCAAAGGGAGGGATCAGATACTCCCAAATATTGTATTGTTTTTTCAAAGCATATTTGCCATTTTACAGTCAACTATTATGAAATTTTGTAAGCTGTAACTGTGCTTTTGTTCCTTGTATTCTATTATTAAGTTGGGTCATCGTTTAACATAAATTGGACATTATTATGCATTTTTGAGTCTTATTTAGTCGATGATGTAATTCCTGATATCTTTTTGAATATCTTTCCCTTTTGAAATTACAATGGATCCTCGCCAGTATTGTTTTGGTTTCGTTTCTGTGCATATAATAATGTAGATCTGCTGCTGTGTGTTACGATGTATTATGCTATGCTGTATAGTTTGGCAGCGGAGCAATGGAAGATTCAAGATTGCAGCTTATAGCCAAAGAAAAGTTTGCAATGCTTGACAAAGTTTGAGCTAGTTTTGAAATTAGGAGGCTCAACACATATGTAGTTATTTGTATTGCTACTGCTACAGTTAGGGCTATTTTGGAATCTGTATATTGAAATTCTGATTTCAGCATCGTATTAATCATTCAAAGGATGTGTGTAGGCAAGCACAGTTCATTGTGATTGTGGCTGTTGATCATTGCTTGGACTGTATTTGTATGGTACCTACCCTTTGTATTGTTCGAGGTAGAATGTCCCTTGTTTACTAATTAATTAATTCATTAAATGAATACATATTCATAGGTACTAAAGGATTTCAATAATATGCAGATTTGATTAAAAAGTTGACTTCACATTTTAGTAGAAAATTGCACATGGATGGGCACGTAATGGAGGCTTAAACCTCGTATCCTCGACTTACTTATAATTTACTGCCTGGCTATTTATTAGTTATCAGCTATTGATCGTTCCCCTTGTGTTCAGTATTCAGTGTGGAGTGTGATGCCTTAAGCATTTAAATCAAATCCATTATTACGTAGTATGGTTATAATTATTAGTACTGTATTCAAGGGACGAAAAATAGGTAGGTAGGTAAATAGCAAAGCTTAAGCCGGCGTAGCCTCTTTGTTTGTTGTTTAACTTAATCGATGACATTGGTGATATATGACAGACAAGGTATCCATTTATTCTCATTGTCGACCCACTGTAATTTTTGCTAGTTCTATAATTAAATATAAGTATAACTTACTAAAGTCGGTACAGTCAGGAGCACATTTTAAATGATTTTAAAATGAGCGGTTATACGGAGAAGCCAGCTGAGCTATTGCTTAAATCATCGTTTATGTCTAATGACCATAATCATGATGTTTTGTATTTGTTTAGCTTGCTCATTTCTTGTAAACTTACAAAATAACTTCGTGGTTGATATTGTTGTTTGTTGCCTTACATTTGCATCATTATTGGACGGAATTTATTACATCATGTTGACGAATTAAATGATGGACACTTTTCCCTTTACTTTGGCTCTGGGCTAAAAATATCAACAGAGAAAAAAAAGAACGCTTGAAAAATTAATGTTAGGGCGTACTAATTTTAATTAATAGTGGTAGTTAATGCTAATGCATGTCATGTCAAATGAGGTGAGGGGAAGTAAATCTTAACAGTTATTATAACTCGTTTTGAGTATTTTTGAGTGGCTCTTTTCTGCTTTGACCGTATAGCCAGGCCAGGCGTAGGAGTGGTCGCTGTCGATGGTAGAAGGGGCTGCACATTTGCATTATATAATGCATTTATTATTTTAGGTATTATCTACTTATTCATCAGGGGTCCCCACTAGGTCTTTCTACGAGATCTACTTTGATTATCAAGGCAAGCGAATGCTCCACTTGAAAATTTTGGGTCTCAAAAATGATATTTCTGCTTCTAAAAAGCGCATTTTCTTTAATTTGAGTGAAATTTTTAAGGAGAGTCAGTTAAAGCGCTTGCAGTTTATTAACTTCCATAACATTGATTGAAATAATTACTTTAATTGGCTTGAAAGCAGAAATTGTAAAAGAATTTGTAAATTAAAAAACCGCGCAAATGCTGAACACACATTTAAAAGAAACCCATTTTTTAAAATAAAAATAAAAATCTTTATAGATCACTTTTTTGTTTTATAAATTAGGTAGTTTTTATCTCCAGTGCACCGTGCTCTACCCAAAATTCCTCCGTGGTGGATCGGTTGAGCGCTCTCGACTGTATGGGGGTCCCTGTTGTACATAATTTTTTTTTCATGCCTTCGTGATAGACTGTGCGCTAGTGTGTATATAATGTTTATGTAATTTTAGGATGGAGGGTCATTGGATTTTTAATGGTAGCATAGTTTCATGGTATTTCAGATTTAATGTGCACTGACTAGTGAGTTTACTCGCAAGTGCTTAAAAGCTCCCCTCCTGCATGTATGCAGGCTTATGATTGTATTACTCAATTACTGTTTGGAGGAAGGAAAGTGAACGGAAATCAAGACACACATAGGTTTTGGAGGAGTGGACGTGGACAAGATGTGCCTTGATAATCATAAATCTGGCCAAGGCATGATCGCATTCGCATGATGTATTAATAAAAAAAGACTCCCAAGTGCTCTAATGTTCCTTTAGATTTAATTAAGATATCCCAATCCCAACCAACCCCAAAGGTTAATAGTAGTAATGCACCTAGTTAATAATAGTTTTTCTAGACATCTCCCTAACCCTAGTAGAGTCAAATCTTGTAGTAGCTTTAAAGGTTCAATACAGTAAATAAATTTTAAACGTATAGTTTGATTATGTAGCTCGCTAGTACTGCTACTCTGTGGCTAGTTCAGATGTGGTGGTAACGTGAGATCTAAACGATTAAAGTACGGCACTATTATCGTTATCACTATCGTTACTGCTACTATCTGTAGCTACAGTGTATCAGTACGTATAGGTATAGCTCATCGAGGAGATTTAGGGAAAAGTCGAAAAATAAGACAATCTTTACATTCTTATTAACGTTCTATCATTTGAAATTGGTATGAATTGGCCTACAGCGGCTACAGCTCAATAATGGAATGATCAAGTCAAAGTTTCAAGTATTTTTCTGCTATCACTTTTTATTACTGTATTATTAGTACTGTAAGACAGCTATATACATATAATAATGGGGGGATGAAATACGTGATAGGCTCGTGCTTTACTTTACAGGTGGGAAAGACTAATTACAAGTTTACTAAAAAAATAACTATTATTGTCCATTATGGTATGTGGTTTTTGTTTTTAATCACTGAGTGTCTGTATCTATATCTAGCTTGTATCTATAAATCTGAACCAGAAGCTCACACAAACGGATTTTTACTTTTCGATTTTCGACTCAACTTTACTTTTTAAATGGTAGGTACAATAATATGTATGAAGGAAGCTAGAATAGTAAGTCGTACAGTAAGTAGGATCAAGTTTCAATTATTTCTTGTTCTTAAGTATTGGTTTTCAGTGTAGGTCGAATTTAGAATCATATATACTGTATTAATTTGGGAAGAAATTGAAAGAGGACATATCATAATGAAAGCGTAGCGTAGTTTACGATTTCATTCATTCATTCCATTCCATTCCATTGCATTGCCTTCATCGTGGACTCTTTGGCGGTGACCATGTATTAGAATGAAGGATACTCAAGTAAAAAGTGAAGTATGTGTAGCTCCTACCTTACCTCCGTTAAAACTAAGTAAGGGAGCAAACACAAATGACGTCACTATTTGGGTAGGTAGGTGCTTTTTACTCCCCCATTTACCGTAATGTTAAAGTCGTCATCAAAATGGGTAGGTGGGTAGTTTTTTTGAACATGATTGCATGACGTCATTTGTGTTCGCTCCCTAAATGGTTGATTGCTTGGAAGAAGAAGATGTAGAAAAAGAAAAGCGTGACAGCGTGACTGAGGACACAATGCATACGATTGATGAAGATTGAGCTTGACTTGAGCGAGTTTCAGAAGACTAGAAGCAGTTAGACTAGATTATGTTATGATTTCCGACGCGCGAGGAATAATTCCATAATGCAAAAAGGCAAGCTAACCAAACCTACGGGCTGGAACAACTTTTGAGGATTAGATTCTTATATGTATAGGTATATACATAGAGGAAAGAACCTGGTCCTCATTGACTGTTTCCAATGCAAAATGTGGTATGTACATTTCAGAAAATGTGATTCTAGCATTCATGTTTGGTTTAGAAAACCTAGTAAGTTTTTGCTTTTGTAGTTTAGTGCAATTAGGAATTCTTGCCTTGTGGTAAAGGGCTTAATACATGCGTTACACACACCGTCCGCAGCGATCACGATGCTCAAGTTTTACGAAGGTCCATCTTGCATACTTATGAGTCTTATGATTTGTCTTCGCTTGTGCTGTCTTGTCATGTCCTGTCCTGTCCCGTGAAGCCCAGAAGTTAGTCCATGTCCGCATCCATCGTCGTTCCTTCTCGTTACCATTAATTGATATTAGGTGTTCTCTGGCAGCTTACAATAATAGTCCTTTGTTTTCTGGGGGAAAAGTAATGGTTCTTTTTATTATACAAATCCATCTTACAACGTTGTATTTGTAGAGCTTGTATCCCTACAAAACAACAAGGTAATGACATATTGTTCTTAGTATGAGTGAGTAGAGGACGGCGGCCGAGATCTTGCTCCGTCCGCCTTTATTATTACCCTGTAGCTATCACATTAGCTAGAGTTGCGGTAGTATAATATATATATATATATATATAGAGAGAGAGAGGAACATTAAAATTAGTAAATGCGACGAAAGAAAAAGAAAAAGGGTTCAGTTTTTTTCGTCTGTAAACAGTCAGATAGTCCATTGCATTGTACCGCAGATAATAGCTCATAGGCTCATAGCTGGGGCTCATGCTCATACGAATGGCCAAACGGGGTCGAAATGTATATTTGCATGAAAGTGATGTGATAGTGAAAATGTACTTAAGACTTTTAAACTTCCATTACCTTTTGGTGTATAGGTGTAGGTATGTACCCTGAGCATCTGTTCTTGAGTGTTACTGTCCTCTGCAGCACTACATGCATGGCATTCCTTTTTATTTTTATTTTTATCTCATAACTTACAAGCAATTGTTATCAGGATTTGGAGGATAAAATAAATTGGTAATTGTATTCGATTTTAATTTTGTAATGAAATGAGAGTTGCTCGCCTGTTGTTCTGTGTCTTTGTGTGTGTAGTTGAGTAAAATCTGTCCATAAAGATTTCTGTTGTTGTATTATGACTTACTACTTTCATACAGGTCACTTTTACTCGCTTAGGCTGAATAGCTTTCGTTTCGTATTTGGTGGCACGGTGGCAGGAGTCTCTGGTAAAGAGGCACATCATTGTATTAAATTTTTTTTATTAACATGTCCTGAGTGCTCTATTTACACCCTTTGATAAACCTGCAAGGTGTCATAATGCGCTATTTTTGGCACTCATTTCTTCAGTGGTACTTGCTTTTAGGTATGTAGCTGTAATATTTTGCACTTTTTCAGAAAGATCCAATTCTAGTGTTAGCGGTATGCTGTTTTCATGATCATGGAGAGAAAGATAAACTTTAATAATAAAAACAAAGTTGACACTGTCATTCATTGAGGATAACCCAGTGGACTCAGTATACTCTTCAGAATTTTGTTAGCATTTTCTGATATGATCCCAATCCTAAATATATAGCTTGGTATTATGGTATTTCTTGTAAATAGATTCCGTTTAAATTAGTATAAGGCCTCTTTGGTTTTTATATTTTGAGACTTCATATGGGCACGAACCTCCGCAATCCCAGCATGTAATTCACCGGTAGGAGAGACTTGATGAGTCATTAGAATTAAATAAATCTGCTTGGTTTCATGCTCTGTATGAATTATCTATGAAAATAGGTTTAAACTAATAGCCAATCCAGCTTTTTTTAATAAAAGATATGAATTTCAGTGCCTTTAGGCATCATATAGTCCTGAGGTGATGAAGTACGTATTCAGATTGGGATTTATGAACTTGTGGAAATTATGTAAATATACGATTTAAGAATAATACTTTTCACATGCTATTGAGGACGTAGACAGTTAGGGATTATAGTTGTGACTGCTTAAAGCATACCACCGAAAGTACAGTATGTGCAGGTGCTGTACCTGTCTATTATACGTGCATGTGATGCGATAAAAAAGTAGATTACCTGCCCATACCCTTACTCGAAGTCATTTATTCACATGAAATTACAAGTGTTAAAACATACATGAGAGTTGTGGGTGCGGAGAAGAGAGAGAAAAAAATGTACCTAGGTAATGTGACTTCATAATGGATTATACTACTAAAAATGAAAAATGTGGATACTTTATTTGTGCAAACTCAATTTTCTATTGTATTTTATGGAGACTTTTAAGATTAGCGTCTTTCTTACGATGCGATTAGAGACAGAAACTTGCGTGTGATGAAAAGGAAAAATGTGTTTTTGGAGTTTGAATTTGGAGTCTTGGTTGGGTCTTTGAGTCTTTTGAGTGAGTCTTTCGAGTGAATTTCATTTAACTCTGTGCAAGTACCTATGTACTTCGTATGTGTGTGTAGTGTGTGTAGGCTTGTACTATTATGACTCTGACTCTGATGGTCATTGAATAAAATAGCGTGAAAGGTAGGCCACACGCCACTGAAGTTTCGACTGGCTTGCATGCAACAAAGGACGCAAAAGTTTATGCTCTTAAATTGTTCAGTTTTCTTCTCTGCTCTTGTCTTGTCTCTCTAATCTATTCTGTTCACTTCTACTACCAGTATATTCACGTACACATGGAGGGATTTAAAGCTCAGAAAGTCTTCACTCAGAACAGAACTGATTTGGAAATATAGACATTGTTAAAACATTTAATTCAGTTTGCAGGTCGGTTCTGCGGAGTGAGTACGATATCTGTATCGTGTCCTGAAGCGTGCTATATTTCTTTGCTCGAGGTGTATTTTGTGACAACGAGAAAAGCATTCAAGTGGCTAAAGATACTCTGTTTATTTGTGGTAGTGTTCTATAAAAATTATTTACGAAATTTTGTGACTGTGCGGACTTTACTTCCATCGAAAAATTTATTACGTTTTACTGGCTTCTAAAGAATCTTATTAGACAGTATTAGAAAAATTTAATAAAAAATACACTATCTGCATTCCAAGAATTCGGTTCTATTCTTGGTTTAGTTTTTAGATTGCGTTTACTCTGTACATACATTTGTTTGTGCTCCTAAAATTCAAAATATCATACTACGGTATAAATACTGTGTTTTGTCTGTTTCGTTAGTTGGAACTGGACATTGATTTAGAAAATATACTCTACGGTTATGATAGCCATGTAATTAGCACGGCTGTGCTGTACGTCAATAAATTGTGGTGCTGAAAGTTTTTTCTAATTTAATGATTTTTTGGAATCCCAACCAGTAAGTGCATTGATATGTCATTTAAGAGTACTATGTAACATGACCAATTAAAAAATTCGAAAGCTCCATATAGTTTGTGAAGCTGTAATTGCTTAGTTGCTTTTATATTGTGTACGTTTAAAAAAATCTCATAATTATGTTAGTTTGTTGTTTTGAACATTTTATTGGTTTAGTAACACAGCTAAGTGCTTTTGGTATTTCGGATACATACACAAGGTTTTATTTTATTTAGGTACATACCTATGTATGTATGTATGTGTGTTATAATTTGGAATTTTCGGGAAATTGAATCAGTCCATTATACATAGCTAGGGAACATATATAGCTAATTAGTTCAATTTGTGTACAGCAATAACCTAATTATTATATTATAATGTTGTGTCAACTTAGCATCAAGTTTAAATGAAAGGGGTTTCCTGCTACTTAATTATGTACAACCATGTCAACTCACTCTGGTTATAATAGTATCAGTGTGAGATTGAATTTAAAATTAGAGTTACTTATTGTGTCCTGAATTTGTTCTAGACAATTTGTATTATTTTTGCATTGAAATTGTTGAAAGACGTCAATTTATTTCGTGACACGACAGTATGGAATTGCATGGGGAAGACCTATAGAACCAAGACTGAAGTGCTTGTTTTCAAGATATTTATCCACCTAGTTTTACTGCATATGCGTCTCGGTATTTTTTATGCAGGCAAAGCTTGAGCCATCGGCGTGTCAAATAGTATAAAAAGCAGAGGCAGATCTATTGATGTATCTTTTTTGAAAAGGGCAAATCAGGGCAATTGTAGTATTTACAAAATTATACCCAGTGACACCAACTTGATTACCTATATGTCGTAATTTAGTTTGACAAAGAGCGCGGTTTTGCACTTTAAAGAAATCTAAATAGAGGCTTTTGAACCTTCAAGGATGACACGGATATATGTATATAGGTATATGTTATATGTATGAAGCTATCCACCGTGCCGGTCTTGTCAGTCAGTCAGTGGAGTTTTTGAAAAGTCCACTGATCCACGATGCTCGTTCAAATCTTTCTAGAGTTTGATCATAAAATGTTGAGTTCATTCGACTCAAGAAAGAACAACAAACCAACTGCCTGCTTGACTTATTATATTGACGTCTAGCATTCTCTTTTGTTTTGATTTGTTAGCATCGCATTGTTAACTGAAGGTGTTGTTTGATGGCACGGTTTTTGAATCCGGATTTAGATGAGGTTAATATGCAACTGTGGCATGAGGCTCCATAATAAACGACGAGGCTGCAATAGCATAGGTACTTGTGCATTTTATTACTTAGTCACTTATGTTTTCTTTGACCATCTCAGAATCACTATAATAACAGTACAATTAGTTTGCTTTTGCTGGTCTCATGTTTTAAATTTGAAGTTGTACACAAGTCCAAACAGTTGGATGGATGGATGGATGGACATGGATTGGTTAGAGTTGGAGTTAAAGCTGGTTTAAGGTTTCTATAGAGGGACGTGTGGTGTGGTTTGGTTTGGTTTAATGGTTTGATGGTGTAGATAAATACAAGTCGATGAGAAGAAAACCTAGTTTAATCGGTTATCATTGCATTGCACGGATTTTGCTCCTTGTTTTCGTCCTGCAATCACATTTCCCTTATTAATGTGTGGGCGACAGTTTGAGACCTTATTCAGACAGCCATCATCACAAACATGTATATTTTATTTAATGAGCTCAGCATCAGGCATTGTCGTTGTCTGCGGTCACATCTCTATTTGCCAAATAAGTAATAGGTAGGTAAGTATATGTGTATTACTAGGACTGTATCTCCTTGCCACGCTATGAGCTTCACTCAATTGTAATGATTCAATCAATTGACTTGTTTTATACTGCTGTTAAGAAGCCATGTCACAACCAACATGGATAATCAAAACCCAGCCGTGCCATGTACGATTAGAGTATAATAACTTTTGTATCTCTCTTCTTAATTCACTTACTATTTACACAAATCAAAACCCTACCGAACATTTGACCCATATTCACAGTAAAACAATCATAAATTAACTGAATCATTAGCTAGTAGTGTACAATGCACTCCTGTGCTGTGCTTGGATATATATATATATATATACTATATATATATAAAAGTTAAGATCAGATTTAGTTTTGCATATAATTTTGATAGCTGTGTGATATGGGTAGGAAAATTGTCGTGTGAGTTTGCAGTGAAAGCTAAAATTAAAAAGTATTAGCATATTTAGTCAAGAGGAAAGAAATCGTAAATTAGTTTAATAATCGCCATTATTATAAATGATCAGTGCAGTGGACTTCAAGCTTTGACTTTTTTTTTAACTTTTTTTTTACAAACCTACTACCTGCTCATAGAAATGCAGATAGGATTTGCAACGGAAACTCTGACAATCAGCAAACTCCAATTACGGCCACAGTTAAACTATAATGTATATAATTGCAGCGATTTGACAATAATTTTCCTATGTGCTGGCACGTATATGATAAAATAATGGCCGTGTTAGATTCAGTGGTGCATTCCTGGGTAGAATGCGGCACAATAGGAAATGTTTGTGCCTATGTTGGAAATTTAAATACATCTTAAAAGTATCTATCATATCCCAACGCAACGGTACGAGTTATACTGGAGTACTGAAACGGACGTACATACTACGAGTTGGGCTGTCGCCGTCTCATCTCATCTGGCCTCATGTAGGCTATTGTTATTACACGCAGAGCAGACATTCATCTATGTATTTTCTTGGTAGGTATAATAATATAATGAGCCTTTTAGTCTTATCTGGTACAATCATTTACTAGGTTGTTAAGGTTGATCCTAACAGTAATATTTGTGGTTATGCACTTACTCTGTACTATACCCATGCAGCGCAGCAACATACATATACAACTTCCAATTCGAACTGCAAAAATGTTATGACTGTTTTTTTTAAGGGTGAAACGAAATGTTTAAGATCAAAATTAGTGAGCATATTCTTGAAAATCCTAAATTTCGCTGTATAGTTGTTACAGCTGCAATTACAAATGAAATATGTATGCGGATACTATTGGAGTTTTCACTTCCACGCTACGGTTAGGTTAGACTAGAGAAGTGTGTATACCCTATAAACGAATGTGGATGGGAAGACTGATGGGCTGATAATGATAATGATGCGTAGCTGAGTGTCTAGCGGATCATTGCAATGGAATGGAATGGTATCTAATCGAGAGTTGCTTATTCCATGCCGAATGGGATGTAATATATTTTTTATGAATATTATTTGGAGAACCGTGAAGAATTTAGGACTATTTTGCATTTTCATCCTTTCTCTTATCGGGCACTCAGAGAAGTAATTCGTAGTAGAGCATGGTTTCCTTGCTCTTGCCTCAGTCATCGGTGGGAGTAACAGATTTTTAAGAAAGCTCTTCTTTAATCTGTACATCTTATAGTTTTAGATGGGTAACTACGTACGTACTATATACAGTACTTGAATCTACTGTTGATTTGGGGTTTGATTTTTGATCCTGCTTTTGATCCTGTTAAACCCAGGTTTTGCATAGATATATATGCAATTACAGTATATCAGTCGTCAGTCCCTGTAATAATCAGTGGCAAAGCACAGTATTAGGTGAAAACCTTTGGCATTGAGTATCGGCGTGAGCAATGAGGCTAAGAATTTTGGTATTCTTTTGATGATACAAGTCATTGACGTACATAAACGCATGGAGCTGACTGTCCGACTGTATAATTGTAATCCATTTCCATCTTTGGAAGTAACAATGTCGAGGTATTGTAGAATAAGGAAAATATAAAATGGGTTTCATAACGTTGAATGTGGTAGTGGTTGGGCTGGTAACTGGTTCATTCTTAAGTCAGGACAGCTCAGGAATGATTTGCGGAAAAGTAGGAAATTGCAATCATTTTGAATTTTCGTGCACCTTCCTATAGAGGTACGTATCTGTATCAGTATAAATCTGTAATTTGAAATAGTAATAATAATACTTTTATTACTTTTTTTTATTATTGGGAAATTTTGGACTTGAGCATATTTATAGTCTGTACGTTCTTTTTCTGATCTGTACTGGTTGCTCAAAACTGTAGATCATTCCTTGCAGATAGTGTAATTGTGGTAACATAAAATTGGAGTAAGGCAATCGGCAGTGTGGCAGTCGTTACGGTTTTGAGGTAGGTACCTATTTTAATTTATTTGAAATGAATTCATGTGACGTTTTTTTTTTATTTGGAGGGATATTCAGACGGAGATCATGATGCTCGTCGTTTAAGAAGCAAAATTGTAGATATCCTTCAGTATACTTTAGATATGCATCAATTTATTTTTAAGAAAACGGATATGCATCATTTTGCTTTTAGCCAAAGCTGGATGTGCATCAGTTTGCTTCGGAAACGAATAATATACCCTTTGGATATTATTATGCAAGTTATATCTAGACTTTTTCCTTTATAAGGCAGGCCAGTAGCTGAGTATAAATAATAAGGTCTACTAGATACGTTGATTATTATGCATGGCAAGAGAATTTTGTTGAACGGTAAATGAGCAACCTAAATTGGCATGCATTTACATGGTAATATCAAATTTAATGGCAGTAGGAATATAAGGAGTCTCACTCATAGCATGTGATTTTATTCTTAATCATGGGAATGATTTTGTGGAAGTATGTAAAATTGGAAAATGATATGCATTAGTGTGAGCAAATGTGCAATCGAAAATAATACGAATCATACATATGTCAGAATGAAGTCGGTATGCATATACATAGATATGAGCTCTGCAGTAATGCAGTGTAAGCACGTAATTAAGCATTAACAGTGTACCAGTAGCAAAATGCAATGACTCGTAAAAACGATTGGGTCTTGAGATCTTTCCTTTCCCATTCATTCCCTGCACTGTTCCCCTCATAACTGACAATGGCACTTCCATCCCACAGTGACATTTTTCAAATATATTTCCTACAATTATATTGTCCATTGCCATTCCCGTTTCCATTCGATTCACTTCAATTCAGCTTATAAAAGTACATATCTATAAAAAATATCGGTACTTGGTACGATGTTCGGTGTAATAGTAGGAAGATATTCTAGTTCAATTCTAATTTGATTGACAAGGAGCTGTGGGCTCACCTCAATTTGTTTTCCATCTTTGGTTCTCTTCTGCTTCTGTTCAAAGAAACTGACCTAGGGTTTGCACTATGCCCCTCAATTCGTGAATGGATAGAAACTGTCAACGCCCTTGCTTTTTAGTTTTGTTTCTGAATTTGTGTGTATTCAGAAATAAAAACAATTATGGGAGGAAGATTGAAATGCACTTTCTGTATGTAAATAAATGTTTTTTCTTTCTTTTTTCAGGATGTGGATACCATTTACTTGTCACATGATTCACGGGAGTTGTGCCTCAATGACTTCGACCATTTAGAAGCTAGGTAAGTTTATCTTTTCATTCCATAGTCATTTCTCTCTATCATCATTGACATAAAAGTTGAGTACCTCGAGGATTAAGAAGTGCTGCGTTATGGCGCGGTTTTATAGGATAATTACATGGTTTCATATGTAAATATTTTGATTACTGTCCCTGTTGTTTCTTTGACCTGATATTCAGTGGACACATTGATAGTGTGGTATTGATAATATACGAGCAAAACCAAGAAACTACGTGGTATACTTAATGTGAGAGTTACTGCAGGTATCATAATTAAATGGCTACGAGTGCAAATATCAAAAGTGCAATTTTATTTACCGGACGACAAAGTAGGGCTATAGATAAAGGTGGCGAACACTTGATGCAGTACGAAGTTGAGAATTCAATTTAGACTGAACTTAATAACGACAGAACTGTTGTAGGTCCTAGTGTATCAGTATTGCACGCAGGGTGAAAAAAATAAGTGAAAACGGAAAGTGTGCCTTGGAATTTTAGTATTTTAATCCAAGCATGTCCATCCCCATGCCATGGTAAAGAAAACAGAAGAGACTTTTTACTTGTGCGGATTGTTATTTTGTCGTTTTTTTTCAATCTGCAGAATTTTAAAGAAATTTTTGCATTAGAGTTCATGTTCGCCCTTTTCATGTGTTCAGTGTTGCTGCTGTAATAATAAAAGGAAACGAAGATGAAAGTTAAAGGATGCTGTCTTTACATCTTATTTGTTATGCTGTAAACTTTATCTGTGAATATTCAGTATGTAATGAAAGCAAAATTGAGTCTTGATTAATATCTGACTGACTTTTATTTAAACGGCAGTAAAGATTTCCGATTTTTAAAAACTTTTGTGATGGTTCAGAGATCACTACAGTCCGCAGGGCAGCTTTTGATAGTTTTCTTTAAGTTACCTTAGGATTTTAGACGGTATGATAAAAATGAGGTTGAAAAAATAAGACAATAATAGGCAGGATGTAACATAAGATAAAAAGACATTTTTTTGAGCTCGTACTTTGTAGTGTGTTTATTACATAAACAACACAATTTTAGCCAAGTTTTTCACAAAAAGGAAAAGTTAAATGAATGCTGTGGACAAAAGTTTTTTCACGTATTCTTTAGTTTTTTTGTGTGCATGTTTTCAAATGTCTTTTAGTCAGAACTTATTTAGCCACACTAATGATATGTCTTTTCTCTCTCAGGGGTTTTAGCTTGACAGAAACTAAACTGAATTTCTGTACGATTAAATCAGAGTCACGTAGCTTAATGACTGATTTCAGCCAAATTAGTCTTGAGTTTTGTGAGCTCTTGAGTCTTGAATGTCTCATCTCAGTTGACTTGTATTATGGACGGTAGTAGTATATATTATTAAGTCTTTATTTTTCGTTGTTGTTATTGTTGTTGATCATTCGTGTTTCCCTTTTCGTTTCATTTGTTTTTAAATCACATAGAAAGTTTTCTCTTTGTGTATGGCTTATTGGCTTTGGTTTTTGTGGAATTATATTTAGAGATTTGGTGCCAATTCTGAGTGCTCTGGAATACAACAACTGGTTTAAATCATTGAGATCAAGTCATCATGTAAAATTGTCACACGAGGCAATGGAGCGTCTCCTTCATGTGGTTCGAAAGTCATTGACCATTGAAGAACTTCATTTGGATAATATTGGAGCAAAAACGTAAGAGACATTTCACATTTCGATTTTTGATAATTAAAGACATGTAGTTTTACTTGTAGCTATACTTATAATTGTATCTGTCTAAATATAAATAAGCTCCCTGATCAGATTAATCATACTTAAGTGTTACAGTTTGAACAATGTTATTTTCAAAGAACTTTGTAGCTGTTTAGCATGTGTCATTCTTGAATGCATTCCATGCCATAACATACCATGCCATGCCACAGACGGAATGAAATGAAATGAAATGAAGGCAGATTAGTAAAGCCTGGTTAACTTTATTTGAAAGATACAAACATATGTATCTAAGTAGTTACAAACATGTCTTATCCATTCGCAGAAAGGGTAATTATGTTATTAGTAATTAGCATTAGCATGTCTACGAAACTGAGTCTGGGCATCTTGTTAAAAAGGGATTCTATATATAATTGTTATATACCTACGTCTGTGTCTAGTCTGACGAAAGAGAACTAGACTGACCGTACGCAACAGGATTTGTGTACTCTTACAATAAATACTTGATAGGTTCTTGAGTATATCTACCTACATACTTTTACTCGAGAATTTCTTTAGTAGTTGGAATTATAAGGCTCACAAGTAATAGTTGTACATAGTTCGTTTCGTTGTGTGGATTATCCCAGTATTTAGTTTTTAAAGTAGTAGGTATTCGTATTCATTATATCGTATTGCATTATAATAGTTTTAGATGGTCTTTGAGAGTGTGTAACCTCTTAATTCTGTCATGCTCTACTTTTTGTAATCATTTGCTTTGCTTCTTTTCTCTCTTGTGGAGATGGTTTCGCTGGTATAACAATCTGTGAGTAATTTGAGCGTACAAGTGATGTTTTACTTTTTTAGCTGGTTAACTCTCACGTGTTTGCATACACGATTTGAGATTCGATTCGACATAGTGTGTCGTCCGCACAGGTAGATTCTACATAAGGTATATGTATATACATAGGTGGTAACTTTACTAGTACGTTAATAATGTAGGTACACCTGTGTATGAATCTCTACATATACCTAATATGTGTAACAAGTATACCCGACGTGTGCATTAATCTAGTGTATTTGCCTCGCTCTTTCACTAGTCAGTCTCGTTGATCCTCATGAAGTCATGAATGAGATCCTTAATCCTTACAAGTTTACATGCATTATATTTTATGAGCTTTCCTATCTCTTGATACTGAACAGTGAACTGAAGTTCTTCATTTTATTCACTGCAGCACACAAAAGCCTATCATATTGTTTATTGCAATTGATGGATTCGACAGACAGGCACACACACACACACACTGACATTCTGTAGAGAGAAGCAAATAAAGTGTCGTGTATACTCATTCAGAAATACATATTAACATGCGATCTAGTTACAATCAATTTTAGTCGAACGTAGGCCTTGCTTCTTTCTTACCTAGTTTGTTTTATTATTGTTTACTAGACAACAAGACCAGACTAGATCAGTGCAGTGCAGTGCAGTGTTGTGTTTACCGTAGGAAATCGTAAATTTGTCTTGTCTATAGCTAGTAGACTAAATTAGACTTGGATTGAATTGGATCAGCGAAAGAAGGAGTCATTTTTTGTGTTTGTGCGGAGTGATTTTAATTTACCCTGAGCATCTGAGCATAATGGTTTTTACAAAAAAAATTGGGTATTTAAAAATTTGATATTATATACTGCCTATAGTTCGTAATGTCAAGCTATCATTCTTCAAAAATGAAATCATCATCCAAAGCCTCAGGAATAGTGGATAAAGTTCAAATGTATCGGCGTAAATTGGTCCCAGGTTTTGGCATTTAGTGTAAGTTTGTAGTCCCTAGTCGTTTGTCTACTTTGATTGTTCACGTCACGAGTCACCAAAATATTTACCTGTATGATTATCAATTTGGTTGAGAGCTATTTCTGGAGTGCGGTGTTAGTAGGACAGAACTAATGTGTATATAAGATTAATAGATGATGCTTAATACGTAGGTATGTAAGTTAGATTTACTTTCGTTTGAGTTTACGACATTGAAAGTTTACTACTTTTTCTCGTTTTATACAACTGATTCTGTGAATTGATTAGTGGTTTTAATTGTTTCCTTCGGATTCTATACAATGTGTGTGTATGCAGTATCCACTCCTGAGTGAACTGCAAAGGTTTTGACTTGGCTCACAGAGCTATATTGATAATTATGTCTGTGGCGGTCGTGTGTGGCACAGCATTCATGAGACGAGACCTAGAACTATATACGTATATGTATGTACATGCTTACTCTACTCGTGGAGTTGCTTTGGTTTTTAAATCTTTCGTTGCATCATAATGAGTAACGGGACAGAGTTTTGGCGACGCTGAAGAGACAGTTGAAACCTCCAAAGTTTCAATTAAAACTCTGCTCTTTTCTCTACTGCATGATCACTAGGGTACGCCGTGGCTATTGTTTTGAACCCTTGCTGTGTTAGTACTCGAACTACCCAAGTTTGTGTGGAATAATGAAATGAAATCAGAGCAGGCTGTAAGATCGCTGACTAGTCAGTATACTGAATGCAGTTTGGGTATATGCATGTTGTGTACTTCATATTGCATTACCTTTAACTTAGACGTTGAAAGAGTGACTTACCTATGCATTTATAATTGCATTATTGCTTGTGTTCAGCCCTGACATTCCTATGAGTTAGTTGTGTGTGTACATACACGCACGGACGGGAGCGAAGTGGATGAAATTAAATTATTGAGCAAGTTTCTCAGAGGGAACGTTTAATGAACGGATATTCTACTACTAATACGATTAAAACATTGTGTCACTACCTTCTAACCGTGGGGTTCGGTGGTTTGATTGTAATCTGTAATTAACTTGGTGACAACACTGGGAAGGTAGGGACGACGTAAACGAAATCGACAATAGCTGCTAGCTACCTAATTCAAATCCCATTTTTTTTGCTGTTCCAGTATAATTACCTCTGCACTATGAACGAATGTAATTTGGTTTTGTGTGTTGCGTTGTGCAAGCATTTAATGAATGCTATTTTGTAGGAAAATTAGTAACAGTGGTCTCACAAATTGAATGTCTGCATACTTCGAGATGGATGTTGGCATCAAGAATCATCCATGTCCAAGTCTCGGCATTTTGTACTTTCCCTTCGATAATGCTATTCAGGTCGCTTATCTATCATTACAGATACTAAGAAAATGATTTTTTGCCTCAGGCCTCAGCGTTAGAAGATTCTGTGAATATTTTAAAGGAATTAACAATTTTATATGAAGTTTGTCCCCCTCGTATGATGCAATGGGTACATACCTACGTGCAGATATATAATATGTGTGTATGTATACAAATAAATAGCTAGGTTTTAAAGAGTTAGCATTTAGGCATGTGTATAAATAATACCTACCTATTTATAGTTTATCGTAAATTATAGGAAAATGTATTTTTACAATTATTTTGTGTTTTTTACGCAATTTAATTTTCTCGGGTTGACGAAAGATAGAGAATTATTATTGTCTCTAAGATAATTTAAAGTTGGTATTTTAAAGGTTTTAGAATAGTATGGTTTATTATATGATGTGATGGAAATTGCATCTACCTATGCAATTGTATTTTCTATTTTGTCTGAATTCCGTGTCTGTATCATCATATTAGCATTACGTGTATGACTCTAATCAAGTTACTTTTGTTTTGTTCACTTTCAGAGATTTAGCTCACAAATTGTCGGCAGCCTTAAGCTACAACACAAATAGTCAAGTACATACATTAGATTTGTCACACAATATGATTGAAGACAAAGGTAAGCAATTACGTATCATATAAATTGTTTATGTCTATTCATGTAATTAGGTACTCGTACACCTACATTTTAATATACAGCATGTGCCTATTCATGCGGTATAAGTAAATTATAATTTCGTACAATATTTTTACCACTCCTATCCTATATGCAACAGTCAGTAGACTGTAGCAGGTGCAGTTATCTGCTATTTATTTATCGATTTTTGTGGGGACTCATTTCTGACTGTTTCATAATTCAAAACTTTAAAGTATAACAAATGGAAATTATATGAGACATTTTAAAGTAATCTAAAAGTATAATAACACATTATGTGAATTGTAAAACTAAAGCTGTCTACATACCAACGAAAAGATCACGTCATATGTAGTCAGAATCCTTGGTTGATTCACTCTCTTGTATTTTGTAAGTAAATGATAGAGAATTACCTATTTTTGTGTTTTTTTTCTTTGTTCAGGTGCTATTCATCTAAGTAATTCACTATCGAAATTATGCCGGGGACCTGTGTGGCTCAATCTGTCACAATGTGGTCTGTCAGCGAAGGGTGTTGCTCAATTGGCTCATGCTTTAGCCCTCAACCGATGTGCCCCGAATAGCTTAACTCATCTGAACCTTAGTGGAAATTCGCTTAAAGATGATATCAATGTAAGTTTATATATACAGATGGTAGTAAGGTGGTTGTAAGTATCGCCATGTTTGACTTTCGGCTATTATTATTTTTGTATGTACAGATAGTTTTGTGATTTGTAAGAAATCTTCACAATCTACCTACACTTTGCTCTCTGTCTGACTCGGTAGGTGTATAATTCAAAATCTGACATTACCCCCAAGCTTATGTATCCATAACCTGCTTCTATTAATTGCGATTGGGATTTGCGATGTAAGTTTGCCAAAAGCCAAAAAGGAGAAGAAAAAACAATTCTCTGAACCGCATGAGTCATAATAATATAATATTCTTCACATGTGCAAAGATATTGTTGGGCAGGTAGTAGGTAGGTACTCACATTGTTTTTTTTTACGTAGGTACCTATATGCCTGTCTACTTGATGTGATGTATCTAACATTGAAATATTATTGTCGGTTTATCAAGGTAGTAATCACATATATCTTTTCGAATTCGAATTTAAGGTTTAAGCAAGCGGACTGAGCATAGAACATATCGGCTTTTTCCTCTCCTAGTTCAGATAAATAACTTGTTATAATTGTCTGGTAACCTTGTAAGTCATTCATGTTTTGTTTGACTGTTTCATTCATTCAACTTCGCAGAGTCAGAAAGTATTAGATTATTGGATTGGATAGTAGGGGAAAAAAAGAATCAGTCATGTATGCTAATCGTAAGTTATGAGCATCTACATGAGATTCAAGTGCAGAGACGGTAGATTACTTTTTACCGTTGCAGTTGAACTAAAATCAAAGCCTCATCCATTCGCATGCTAAAATTATTGTCTTGGTTATTTTATGTCCATTCGCTTTCAGGATTAAGATGTAAGTCAGTGAGCGTGACAGCTGCTGTGTAATTTCAATTTGAAATCAGCTGTGGCTTGGCTGTATAAAATATTTTAAAGAAGGAACCTATTGAGTGTCCGAAAGTAGTCAGTCTTCATGTGAATGATGTTTTTTTCTTACTTATTACAGTGATAAGTTAATCGGTATATACTATGTAGACTCTAGAATAGTCATAGTAGTGGTGTACAGAGAGTATTGTGTAGGAGGCACAAGGCATGCCATCTGTACATTTGTATTTAAAAAGACATGGCGTATGGGGATACATACTAATGGGGGATACTTGCAAGTTTTTTTCATATTTGAATTTTAGGAACAGTGTGTTTAAAGTATAATAATTTTATTCTAATTTAAGGTAATCGTAATTATTACAAAGTTTTATGTATAATTAATATTATTTTTCCCACAGAATCTCTGCAATTTTCTGGCTCAACCAAATTCCATTACGTTTCTTGATCTCTCAGGGACAGACTGCAACTTAGAAACAGTAAGTTCATTTGAATTATTATGTATTTTTGGTGAGTAGTTTTCAAATAGCAGAGTTCGGAGAGGCATGCTAATTAAGTAGAGGTAGGTAGATGTCTTTGTCCCTTTAGTCTTAGTATTTTAGTGAATAATCTACTCGTAAACTCACGATTTTATGAAAGCGTGTTTACCTCCAACTCACTCTGAAACTCTGATGAAGTTCATGCTTTAAAAAGTTCAATAAAATTTACTTAACCATGAAAAATTATGATCATTATAAAGGAAGGAGCAACATAGTTGGCAACGGTAGCATCGATTAATCATGTAAACAACTGTTTACAGTAAAGCCTTGTCGTGGAGCAGCGTTGCTCTTCACAGATAGAAAAAGACGATAATACACAGTCGCTGCAGATAATGACTTTTACTAATACTAATACTAATCCACTAATGCTTTAATGTGTGAGATATGGGTGGGCCCGGATGTTTCAGAGCAGAAATTAAAGGCTACGTTTTTCGACTATGTGCACAAACACAAAAAAAAACTAAACCACCTGAGCTGTGAGATGAGATTAATCATCACCGATGCATGAAGTCATGGTGATCACGATCATAATGATAAATACATATGTACCTACATACGAGCTGTACTAGCCTGCCTCTTCTTCACAACATAATCGTTGTATTTGCGTCGAAATCACAATCACTACGTGAAACTCACTTTTATACTTTTCGAGGTTCAATGCTCGTAATTAAATATATTGTAAGCTTCATTAGAGTAATTGAAGCCTTACATAGAATTTAATTAGTGCCTTTTTCTCTTTTCTTTTATTTTGTTTACTTATTAGGAGTTGGAGTTCTGACTGAATTGGAATTGTAATAATTATACATATATTGTAACTTTGGCGAGTCTAAATCTAGTTGTACTCGTAGCCCCTCGTCATTATGAATACATTTTAATGATTAAAATTAACATTGAAATTTTTTTTTACAACTTAATTAAGTCTCTTAGGCATGATTTGTAATTTTTTGTAATAGAAAGAGATTGTAAGTTAGTGGGATATTAAAGTTTAATTAATTAAAATCTGCTAAATGCTGTTAATTTTTATTTAAATTTTTTATCGGACCAACGTAGGTATATGTATATTCAGGTACCTTCCTGTGTAATATGGATTAATGTGAAGGCTACTCTTGACTAAAAATATGACTTACATTTTTAGAGAGTAATAGATATAGTACATGTATGATCGTGCTTTCAGAGAAAATGTAATTAAATGTCAAATTTTTGTGAGATATATTTTTCTGTACTTTGCCTTCATAGATTTAAATTAAATGTTAGGAACTTGAATCTAATAGCTGGCTAAATATGCAGCTTGGTCTTTTACCTTTTTGTTATTGCATCGTATGCATTGGAAGTCTAAAAAACTTATCTTTGATACTTTTGTGAGCTTTATTATGTTAACATCAGCAGAACTGAAAGGTGTGGGAAACTCACGTCCGATACTTACCTAGGTACCTACTTAGCTTGTAGATGTACGAGTATTGTAACCCAGGACAGCCAATAATCATTACACGATGTTCGTTGGTAGGTAGATTCGTAATTTTGATGGGCAGCAACAGCCGTTTTCGGCTGTCGTTGTCAGTGTTGCCTTTCCCCAGCCTTGATGAGATTGATATAATTAAATATTGGAAATTTTGAATTCCTACCTATTTATTGTGGTATGAACTTTACGAGGTTGGGGTTTTACTAGTAACTTTTGGAGCTAGCATTGCATTGTAGAATACTTACAAAGTAACAAGCTATAGAACCAATTTAAATAGAAAGATTATATGTATTTTCAAAAAAGCTGTCTAATTCGTAAACACCACACCCTCTTCAAAAATCCTCTTAGTTGCTCTCAAGTCCCTTTGACTGCGTGCGCTCGAATAGGTTGGTACTCGATTTGTGGCGTAGTTTATGACAAGTAGCTATGTCCAGTTAAACTTATCCTTAGCCCCAATAAATTAGAAGCACTCTATAATCATGCAGTATATCTATGCCTTTCGGAGAATGGTAATCTAGGTAGATATAGGTGTGCTATAAATACTGTGTTGCTGTGCAGTGCTATGTAAGAATGACGTTAAGATGACGACGATAATGATGATAGTAAGTAGTATGAGGTCGAAATTGTGCGTAAAATACAGTAAGCAAAAAACAAGCGATGGAATGAGGAAAAAGGAAATTGAATTTTAACAATTTGTAAGTGGTGAGATTTACAGTCACCCTAATGGGGGGCACGTAATTAAGTTTGATTTGCGAGTTTCATTGATTAAAGATACGATATGATTTTTTGGACTTGGTTGGTTTCAATTTGAATGTGTTGGTAATCTGTACTTCTCAATTGTCGTTTTCCTCGCAGGTATTCGGAGCTTTACTTCGTGGATGTACATCGCACTTGGCCCATCTGAACTTGTCACGCAACAATTTTGCCACGAAGAAGGGCAAAGAGATTCCTCCGTCATTCAAACAATTCCTCACGAGTAGTTTAGCTCTCAAGCACCTTTCCTTGTCATCCTGTAAGCTGTCATTGGAAGCCCTCAAGTAAGATTTTCTTCGTATTCTTCTTCCCCTTTCAGTTCTTTATCATAATTGTATTCCTTAGCCCTTGTAATAACTTGCTCACTAGACACTATACTTGCACATTTCTCTCCTCATCTTAGGCCTATCGTTGTTCGCTCGAGGACCGTTTATTACATTAATTTTATCTTGTGACATGTGCTCAGGTGTAATAAATCTCTCTATTTTATAAATTGTGTAGTCACAGTGACTACCATCACCATGCGAAAGAAATCGATACTTGTACTTACGCCTTAGCAAAGCAAAGTTGGTGCGTTCGTATTGGTAGGTACACGCTACCAGATCTCATTAAAAATGGATTCTTTTTTCATTTGGAACGCATTTAGTACGCATCAAAGATGGCTTCAATGCGTTCCAATGCAATGCATCAATTTTTAATGAGATTTAGTACAGTGTGCGTACATATAGTACGACACAAATGAGGAAGGTGTACTTTGATGTTGAATGGTGCCGATTGTTGAGGAACATTGTTAGGTATTTATAATAAATTGTATTTAAGTATTTATGCCTCAAAAAAGGTGTTTCATCCATACAAGAAAGGGGAAAATGCTGAGTAAAATTATTGAGGTGTGCTGTTCCTAGTCGTTAGAGCAGTGATCATCGTTTAGTTATGACTTTTGAATTCTTGAGGGCTTTAAATATTTAAATGTTTTCTAGTAATGGTGGATTTTCCCTTTGATTACCTACAGTGTAATAAAATTTTGGTGTTTTTGTGTTTTTGCCAAATATCATGTGAATAATCATGATTAAATTACTTCGATTTCATGGTATGTGTGTATGCGATGTTTGCAGCCTATAGTAGGTAGGTACATACGTGCATACATATAATCATTAAGGCATGTTGAGGCAGGCAGCTCAGTTGACACGTCGACATCATCTGTACGACTTGTGTAGGTATGTCTATTATCTCTCTGAATATAATTGAAGAAATAGCCGCATAGCATTGCCACGTGCTAATCTAGGTTCTCCTCACTATTCACGACTCTCTTGTTTATCTCTAATGATTATCATCTTTTGTTGACGTCTGACTCTGTATTTGAGTGAGGCGGGATAGGTAAAGTATAGGGACTGCGCTCTATGTATATGCAGTAGAGCTGCCGTGAGAAGTATAATTACATGTGGGAACGACGTACGCATATGTATATAATAAGTTGGATTGATTGTTTTAAGCGTTACTTAAGTTGGTAGAGTTGAGTTGAGGGATATGAAACTGACACAAAGCTCACCCAAAATAATAGCGGTTTGACAGGATGTGTCTGCAAGGTAGACGTCAGCCATTTTTAATTATGACAGCAAGTATTTATTCATATTTTCTGTTACTGTCTTATGGGAGGTCGCTTGTCCGTTTCTGACAGATTACGAAATAAAGATACAAGTGTTTTGCGAACTTCAAAGGCGGGTAGACGTGCACAAACGGATATACATAGGTACGTACTCTACATACCTTAGCGATTTTGCGTTGTGCCGTTCCCAGCTGCCCACAGTAGATCTTCTGTTGAAGGCACAACTTTATTTTAAGGACTAACGTGAGATTCCCTACACTGCTGCACTGCATTAAATTCTGCTGCCTCCAGCTGAAGAGGGATATCCGGCAAAAGAACCAGTAACCTTGTTGTATGAGGAATGCTGTAGATGTATGTGACAGAATCTTGCCGCGGTCACGGTCACAGTAGTTGAAGCCGAAACTCTCACTCAAATATTTTACATTCCGGCTGCACCACAGAAATTCACATACCCCGGCCTGTCTCTGCGTTATAATTCTTGTCGTATAAAATGCATTTTGAATCCCAGGCAGTTGCAGGTTCATTGCACGTTTCCTCTTTAGTAGGTTAACATTGACACAAGAATGTAATGTTTATTTACGGGTGAACTTTTTTTCAACTGTTAAAATAATCTTTTTAGAATTTTATTTCATTGGCAAAAAATACATTTTTCCGGAGTTGAATTATCGTTATCATTTTTTCCGGCTAAAATTTTAGTTATTTAATATTGCTTTTAGCGGTTATTAGTAATTGGGCAACAATTTTGTTGATACTTTAAGTTGCAGTTATAGGCGATGAATTCTAAAATCCAAGTTATTAGATATAATACCTACAGTAATATACCTACTTTGTAAACTAGAACTTATGGTAATGTCATACTAAATAGTACCCAATGTGAAGTGAAACAAGGTAGCTCTATTTCGCAGGATATGGCCCAAAGTGCAGTTGATGAACAGTTGAATTGATTATACGAACACGACTAAAAATGCACTAAAGTTATGTAAGTACATATATTAGACAAAAACCACTAAATATTGTTTGGTGATAATAGGTACCGAGGTAGGTATATGCATAAAAATTATTTTGACATTTACCTATCGTTTTGATGTACATACCAGGGTTCACGAAAAGTTATAACCGGTCAGCCAAGATCGGAGGCACTGGCTTAAAAGGCTTTAATTATTTTTATTAAAAATTTTGCTGATTTTGCTTTTTTTACTCTTATTTAGTCAAAGGGAATACTTTGATGCCTTTGTTGGCTTTATGTTGTAGTTCTTTATTGTTTTAAACCTAAAGTATTCATTAATTCTTACCTACCTATGTCGAATTCCATAAGGAAGCTTCTGATTTTTGGGAAAATGAGCTAGATTTGAGCATTAGTGGTATAGAAAAAGCCTTTAAAGCCGGTGGCATGAATTTAACTCAAGCAACTTTACCTTTTGTACGGAACCCTGGTCAGTACCGGTGGGTACCGTCGTATACATATGTGCAAGCGCCCGTTTTTGCTTTGCTTTCAGATGTACAAGTTTTATCGTCTGAAAATGATCATTTAATTGTTTTATACGTTTGAAAAATACTTATTTTGTGTTTTGACAGTTTGAACATCACATGATTGCATTTTAACCATTTAGGAGAACAGTATATCGAGCTTTTAAAAAGCATACAAATCGTATTTGTCCCTTATACAATGGCTTTCGTGAGCTGTAGTGATTATGTGGAGTATGTTTGCCCTTAAAGAATACAAGTTGAAATGAGCATATGTAACATTTTTAACAAAATCTTCAAACTTCAAATGAAAAATTGTATCAGTAATAATCCCAAAAATGCAGTGACATTCTGTCTTTTATTGTCCTGTCATTTCTTTTAAGCATACCATGGTGTGATATGTAGTCTTTGGTGGCAAAGTCTGTATAAATGTATATTTTATTTCTTACTTTTGTGGATTCATAAAACGTTACTTTTTGTCTGATTCTGGTAATTACATTTTAAATTTTAGGCAACTTCTGCTGGGTTTGGCGTGCAACGAGTCAACGGCAGATCTCGAATTAGATATCAGTAGTAATGGTCTTGGGCAGCAAGGAGCTCACGTTCTGGAGTCATGTATCCACGGTATCAAGTGCTTAAACCACTTGGATCTGAGCTGTAATGGTAATAACAACATACAAGTAGTTGTGGAGTATGATAACCTTTAACAATTTATTGTCTATAACAGAATGTCCATATATGGGGATTTATTTTGACTCTACTTTATCTCATTATTCTGTTATAGTAAGGTGGATTAATTCTTTACCTCTTTAGTTTCTGGTTTTTTAACTAGCTTGTGTGCTACTGATTTCAATTATTATGTCTTTTGTTCTTTGTGTTTTGTATTCGTGGTTAATTCATTTACAAGGTTCAAAAGAGTCAAAAGTGTTTGTATTGTATGCACCATATAGAATTAGTTTTGTTATTGTTTTTAACCACCGTAATGGACCATATATCCGTATCATTGAAGTACAGTATGTGTATATATAGGTAGGTATATATATAAAGCCCATACATACTGTCATAAAAATGTTAAAAAATGTGGACTCATCAAACGCCTCCACATACCGGCATATAATGTCCATATATATTTATATTATTATGTAGGTATGCATGTGAATTAGTTGTATTAAATTCTCAACAGACTTGGAGGGTGACTTAGCCGGGGTAGTTACAGCTGCCAGTAAAAACAAATCCCTGAAGAACCTGAATTTAGGACGCAATCTGCAATCTACCAAAGCCAAGCATGTTGCTCAAGTTATGGAAGCTATTGTACAAATGTTACAGGTAAGCCATCAGTTAATGATTTAAAACTGTATAGGTATGTAGTAGTTCTATGCATGATGCTGATTTACATAAGTAGTAAAGCTTCAGATAGAACCCGGGTTCCTAATAGAGCCTGGGTCTAAGCGCAAAGTTTGATTTATAACCCGAGGATTCTATTTGACGCTTTACGGTAGTTTTATTTTTGAACTGTAAAACATGTTCTTGTTACGATTATTTACATTGTAGGGAAATAACAACTTATGGGCTTATTATTATGGGAGTTATGGGACCCCCACTACCTTATTTACCTTTATTACCATCTGGTTTTTAAATTGTGAATTAACCTAAGCATTTATATTTTGAGTATAAGTGGCTAGATCTTATCATCTTATACGTAATTAAGATCTTACTAGTTAGTCAGGTGTAGCTAACCTTCCTTGTATGCATTCTGCCAGCAAATACTGAACTACATGGGAAACGTTATGAATCCATTGTTATTTGAAATATTTACGAAGCACAATCAGGCAACTAACTGGTATAACACGTAGTTTTACTGTATATTATATATTCGCATCAAAATAACTAACTATAAACCAAGTTGCAAAAGTTCTTGTTTGTGTATCCAATTTGGATGCAATAATAAAAGATGAGTGGTCAGAGCCTATACTCCTTTACCACTAAATACATATTATGGTACTCTTTCTTTCCTGTCTTCCTTTCTTTTTGAGAACGAGTTTTTATTTTAAGTTGATGGAAAATTCAAAGGTAGAAGATACAAAGGAAATCTTCCTATGACTAAAATAACATTTTTTTTTCTCTCTGGCTTACAATTTATGCAGGAGGAAGATTGTGTTCTGCAGACTCTTTCATTAGCCGACTCGAAGTTGAAAGGCGAGCTGTACAGCGTAATCAATGCCCTTGGGAGTAACCAATGCTTACAAAACATTGACATCAGGTAATTCACAGTATTTTATTTCCAGATCGAGATGAAGACTTCAATAGTTAAACCCAAAAGCCTGCCTACCTGCCCCCTTTTTTTTCTTTGTGGTGTACTTTTTTTTTCGCTTTGGCACAGTCACGTCGATCTCAATCTCGATCAACAAGTAATGAAGTCATCGGACGTTGTGTTATTGTTTGTCTACTGTGCATTACATGTGCCTTATTTGAATCAGTTGTTTTCTTTCCGTTCCATTGATATGTCTATCTATGTAATTTCAAATTAGACTGTAGCTCCTGCTTTTACAAAATGCAAAAATAAAAATAGGTTATATGGAAATCCGTGAGAATTATGTACGAATTGAACTGACGAGTAAAACCAACAACAAGCACATAATCATGTGTGTACATACATGGAAGAACTCGCATTTACTTAGGCACGTTTAATGTGATGTAGCATGTACCCTGCAATTTCAGTCATAACAGAATGTGTATCTGTAGTGAGGATAAAAAATGATAATTTAAAATTTGATGAGTGGTTCACAGTTTACAGTACGACGAAGTAGTATTTAACAAGTAATTGGTTTTATTACAGCGGAAACCAGATGGGGGATGTTGGAGCTCGACTTCTTGCAAAAGCACTTCAAATTAACTCGAAGATTAAATCCATCACTTACGACCGAAATAATATTACACTTCAAGGATTCTCGGATATTGCCTATGGTCTTGAAAGGTCAGCTTATATATTTTCTTACCCCTTCTTTCCATTGGTATGTTAATTTTAATATTGCCTTGGTACGACGTGATTAGAGAGGATTCAATGTTGGAGTTGGAAGTGGATGTGGAGCTTCATAAAATAACTGTTCCGGTAAATAAATTGTGCAATTTGGAGCGTATATTTCGTCACATATGTAATCAATGCATAGGTATTTCAAAATATAATTCTGACGACATGGTTAGTCGTCTCCTCACACTTGTGCAATTTCAAGGACCACATGAGTAAATAGAAATTTAATATTAGAGCGCAGAAAGAAAACTTGTTTTTAAAGGATTTCCTGCTATATTATCGAAATAACTGTTAGTCTACTAATGCATGCTCCACAAAATTTGTAATTAAATTCTGAAACGAATGCGAATCCGAATGTACATAACTGTGTTTTCGTTTGAATTCCTATTGTTACGATACGAGGGGAAAAAAAGGGTTTTATAAAATATAAGAGGTGTGCTTACAATTATTGAATAGGTATGTATGTAGGTATGCCTACCTACTTGCCACTGCACTGGCAAGTTACTAGTCAACCAGACGCCCATTTGCATAATTTTCGTTCTCAGTTTTACCTGGATTAATGCTTGCAGCTGCAGCAGTTAGAAAACAAATTGATGTTTACGAATGAAGACATGTTTGTTCTTCATTTTGTTGATATTGTTCACTGTCTGGAAAAAGTAACGTTTCTCTACGTTTTTGTTTGGTTGTTAGCAATTTTCACAGTAGCAAACCAAATCAAGGATGAAATATTAAAAAATTATTGTTTTGGTTTGGAGCTTGAGTTCAATTTGATTTTCGTTTCATGGGTAAAAAGTATGAAGTTAATATGGAATCAAATGCATACCCTTGTCTGGTCGAAGGTGCATCACAAAATTTAAGCGTCTAGATAAGTAGGCATATACATAGGTACCTAGGTATATTATATTTCCGTATGCTGCAGTGGGCAGCATCTGCGAGTAATTACGTTATTCTATTTTATATGGTGCGTTAGGTTTGCCAATCGTAAATGGGGTAAAAAAGCTGGACCTCTCTCCTCTTAGCTTTCCTTACCTCTCGAGGGTAACAGTTCATATTGTTTTGTTTCGTTTCGTCTCATGCCAGGCATTTCCACGTTAAATACTTGATTGTTAGCAACCGTATGTACCTACCTACCTAGGTATATATTACGCAGAGGTTAGACGGTTTAAGTGCAATCTTATTCGGCAGTTGTATTGTGGACATCCCTATTATACTGTTGACGCTTTAGTCGGCTGAATACGTGAAGACTTTAAGACCAAGTCATAGTCGACTACAGTATCTCTGTTCTCTCGGTGTAGGTAAAGATTTAAAAAAAAATATGTAGGTAAGTCAGATCTATTGTGGATATGCTTAATAGTGTTGCCATGTGAAACTCGGGAAGGAATAAGACATTACATAACTGAATCATACGTAGAAATATATGTCAAGCATTTTTTTAGCAAGTAATTGAATATGTGAGAAATAAATTCCAGAATTCTACACGTTAGTTCACAAGACCTTAATGTAGTGTTATTGTTACGATTGTTACAGTAGTAGCGTTTGTTGCAGTCACAGTCTTTAGTAATAAGTAGTGTCACACGTTCGGGTAGGGATGTAAAGATGATTGTGGAATGCAGACTAGGTAGACAGCTGCATTTGAATCTTTAACAAAGTAAATTAATAGGGGTATTCACTTATTCTCTGCAACGCACTGCAAGCTATTGTTATGTATCCGCTACATAGTTTTCAGAGGCCTGTGCTGCAGAGCAGATTTGAGCGGGTATCTTTCAACATGCTTTGATTTTACAGAGGATAAAGCTACTCGAGACTAGCTGCTGGAACTACAGTGCGGCAAGGATTTCTGCATTTGGGCGCTCATTTTTTACCTCCTCTGTGTGCTCGTTACTCAATACAGCGCCAGACGTTGTAGTGAGAAAAGTAATAACTGAGTACCCCTAATGTTTTTTTTCCACAAACGTTTTTAATACATAAGGAAGAACTTAAACTTTAAAGGAAATAGGATATCATGATATTACATGGTGGTTAGTGGTGTGGTGTGGTGGTGTCCAATTCAATTGGCGGAAATTAAATCAAGCCTTTAATTTTTCTTTTTTTTTCTTCTTCTAAAGTCTAAGTTTCTGCATTGTATTACCTTCGTATTATATATTCCGCGTACAGCCTCACGTATGTCGTGCCATTGTATTTGTAAATTTACAACTGGGATTACGTGTAATTGTAAGGCAGAGTCAAAGGCAGAGCAACAATTACCTACTAAGTGAGAACCACCACCGTACAGAGAGTACAGGCAGGAACTCGCTCGATTCAATTCAGTAGCTTCAATTCAATGCTTGACTTTAAGGTTACAAGTCAATACACATTTAAATTCAGTCTTGAATGTCAAGTTTGAGTGGCAGGTCTGTTGTTCGATTTCTAATCATCTTGAGCAACGTCTCTACTTCTAAGATTCATCTCAGAATCAATAATCAGGAGCTGTCGATATTGTGCTGTGACTGTAACGTTTTTCAATTTGTGACTTTTTACAACTTCAATCTGTGTAAGTGAACTCAACTGTATACTCTGTGGTATACAGATAGTTTAAGATTACCTTTTTTTTTAACAAAAGTAAAGCGTAGCGTAACCTGTGCATTGTCAGACCATTGATCTTATTGTACTCAATTTTTATTTTTTTTGCAGAAAGGCAATTTAACACTCTAGATATTTGATCTTTAAGCTTGAGACATTCCTAGCTAGACAAGGTTAACATTTCCAAGTTTCATTGTAAAATTTGCCAAATTCTGAAAAGTACTATAGTGTTATTAAGTGTGTATTAAGTCAAAATTGTGTGTGGTTATATTTCCTTGGTTTGAAGCACTGTAGGACTGTAGGTGGTTGAGTTATGTTTAAAAATAAAAATGGTACATAGTTTAGTCCTTTCGAAGTTTGGAAATTTGGTGCCTGCTTCTGGCCTGTAGTTGTAAATATTTAACATGGGTTCAGTGACACGTGACCTTATTACTATAAATGTATTGCGTGTACCTAAAATAATAATATTATTACTTTCCATAATTCATTGGATCTACTGCCTTAAAAGAGGTAGGTAGCTCACAAAAGTAGCTGTTATTCACTGTACAATGGAACAAGCACCGGGATTTATTCATTTGTCTGATAGCTTAAAAATTTTGAAAACTTTATAAGTCCTTTTATCAACTGCAGATAAAAAAAAAGGTACACTCTCATTGATATCTCTGTTTATTGTTTATATACAAGCTTCATACGTAGGTCGGTACAGAGAGTTAGGTGCAATGAAATCAAGATAATGATGATAGTTGTGCTGACGATTAGAATTATTTAGGTGGTTAGATGGTTTGGTTTGGCTAGTTGAGATGCCAGGTGGGATAGCTACGTCTATGTAAATAGGCAGACAGCGACTCGTATTTTTAGGCATAATATTATTGTAGGTAGTTTTGTCTAGCTAGTGCGTAGATTCGTGGATGTTTGTGATGGTCGGTTATGGTAAAGTTGGTAGCTTAGCTTTATTTTACTAGAGTTTATTCACATGCAATTGTTGACGCTTCATGATGTGTGTGCACTGTGTTTGACAAGACAAGGTAGATTCAGTACCTGTATATATACACACATGTAGTAGGTGGTATACCCGTATAAGATAGTATAAAACAGCATACTACAGTAGGTCTCTGTCTCTATAATGCAAGGGCTAATGTAACTTGGGGTTAATAGTTATAATAAAAAGAGCCAGAGATATTTTGATAGTTAATCTGGGTGGAATAATTGATGAGGAAGGAAGCGATATGAAAAGGACTAAATGGTTGGTTTATGTTTTGTTATGTTATTATGCTGCTTCATTGTTACTGTGAAAGGTGTGTGACGATCTGACGACGAAGCCGGTATATGAGCGTAGGCATAGGGATATAGCCAAGCTACATAGATATGCATTTCATTGTATGTTCTTCTAGAGGATTAAATTACTCGTTAGATATTTTATTACACTTCCAAATCCAAGTCCAACTCCAACTTAACGTAGGAATTGTATGACACAATGAAGTCCCTGTAGTGCAGTACTACATAACAGATTGATAAGTCTACAGTTTGTAATTATCATATATCATCTAACAATATAACAATATAGAGATACAACAATAACAATATGACTGTGTATGTAAATAAAAGGAGCTATCTTTTTTTTCTCTCTCTTTGTGTTGTTGAATGAAAATAGTAACATGAGCGTTCGCTACATGCCATTTCCGATCCATGATGCTCTGCCGTGCATGAAAGTCTCTGCCGAGAAAACTGAGGCGGTTATGAAACGAATCCAAGACTTGATTTACAGAAATTCACTTCCCAAGAAGACTTCAAATGGTCAACAAGCCTTCCGTCTTCAGCAGGTTATTTTAATTCACATTTTACTTAAATTTTACCTTTTGGTCTCCTGTGTAGACCTTTGGACACTACGACATGGTAGGGATACACGCTCACACATTTTTTGTTTTTGTTTTTTGACGTTCCTTCGGCACGCAAGAAAATAAAGTGGTTCTTTTGATACTTAAATACTGGCTGCCTTCTTCTGCCGTTGAATTTCGAATAATAATTGTGGATATTAAAAGTCTAAAATAGTGCTAACAATCGTCCGTGTGTTAACGTCCCTAACTATTTTATTTCCTAGCGAAACAGATTGTAAATTCATTATACGGCAGTGTGTGCTGGACTGCTGATTTGTGAGTTATGTTGTGAGCAACTCTCTTCGCTATTTGCTAACTTTTTCTTGCTGATGAGCAGTGGCCAGTTTTTATACGTACATACATAAATGTACTACAGCGCAATATAAACATTCCGTTTCTCTGATTTTAACGACAAAATAACAAGATGATTATTGTTATTATTCTTATTGCCCGATTGCCACTCTCACGTGGTACTAAAATGTTCACGTATGTACAAAAAATGAAAAAGTTAAATTTAATTGTGTGGTAGAAGAAAAAGAAGAAGAGTTAAAGGTTTTACTACTGATAGTGATGCTCAAGAGTGAAAAATAAAACAAATACACATTTGTTTTCATTTTTGAAGTAATTGTCTACTTCTTCGTCAAATTAACGTTAGGTAGTATAAGGTGGTGAAGAGACTAGGCTTCCTACCAATTACCATTTACGGAGACGGATAGATGAAGTTGGGCGTACTATGTACATACTACGCGGGATGTCAGTCGTCACTATGTTATCATGTTTTTTTTTATTATCCCAATTACTAGGGATTCCTCCTGAGCTCTGCGCAACAAACAGTGGATAAACTGATCAGTCAAACACAAGAAGGGGTAAAGTTACTAAGGAAGAACGAATTAAATAGTCCATCAAATGATTCTAGCCATGCAGATGTGATTACCCATGCTGAGAATTTAATTCAAGATTCGGAGAAAGCGAAACAGGTCAGTTTGTCACTCAGTTGCTTCTTGAGACACACTCGTCGCCATTTTTTAAAAATGTTTTTGTTCTCTTCTGGTTCTTGTTCTGGTCTTCTCTCTCTCTCTCTCTATTTTATTCCTCTTAATCGTAATCGTATGAGGAACAGATGCAAAGCAGTGCATTATAGTGTATGAACGGTTGTATTGGTACATGTAATTTACTTCCTTTTGCGAAATCATCCTCTTTAAGTCCATGTGTAAATCTACACCTTACCAATTTATTCCGTTTCTTACTATACTATTGCTTTTCGCAGCTTGGCTGTATCAAATCAACTGCTGTGTATGCGCTCGTTTTCGTTTTCGTCCTCTTCCTTTTCTCCCTTCAAAAACTAATTTTTTCTTTGCATGACCAACTTCGTGAGGTGATTCCACTCACACATTCATCACCTCTCCAATGCCCTATCAATCTCATGTGAGCAAGTAAATAGCTAAGTAAGTCAAATGCAACCACCAACAAAATTACATTAACATATTTACTTGTGCTTCATCTTCCTTTACCCAGCCAGAATTCCAGTTATCCAATTTCCTAACGACAAGAACAAAAACTTAACTTATCCCACTCATTTTAGTTGCCCTTCCCTGACATGTAATGCTTAACTAATATGATAATCACAAGCTACTAATTGATAGTTTTAGGTAGACTCAGGGTTTAGTTTTGGTATAATGACGATTTCGTGTATGTGTTGTTTATGTGTAGTAGTGTACAACAACAATGTAGCGATCATTTTTTTGACAATCGAAACTATTAAAATAAATTATAACTGCCTACCTACCTACATGCATTGTTTTACAATGCTTGATATAGCAGCAGGCAACTCTAACGTAAGATAGCTTTAAAATAAACTACGTAAATGGCTTGATACTGGATTGTTGATAGCCTCTCGACGATAGGAAGTTTGAAGAGGTAAAAAGAACACAAGGACAATATATTATACGAGTTTAGGTCATTAAAGTAAACCGTAGAATAAAACTAAACTCCAAATGCCAAGCGAGAAGTAAAAATAATAAAAATGCAATGAAAGGTTCAGGTGTAGTAGAGTTATAAAAGTGCATTTTCATGTAAATCTGGGTTCTCTCTCTATCCATTGCAATTCATTATGTCTATAGGTATGAGGTATAATTATAATTACCTGACTGTAGTACTGATATAGGTATGGCATAGGTATACCTCTAGTAGGGCAGAGACTTATGCTAGAGACTCACGGTCAGACTGAGTTTACTATGCTCAAAGTGGACGAACACGTTTTGACACGGTTGTTGTGAATTGACACTCTGAATAGTATCCTGACGTTCATCTTTAAATATCAATTAGCATGTTTGCACTCTGCATTGTGTCAGCTTATACTGCATCTCTCTATAGGGGCAGTAGTGGTTGGTTGGTTGGATTTGAATTTGAATTGAATCCACTTTTTTTCTGTGTTAGTGCTGGTACAGTAGCCAAAGGAATAGCAACGTACTTAATGAAAAATTGAAAACAGTCCTCTCATCAGTCAGTCAGTGTTCCCGTTACACTTTTCCATTTCCCAGCCCATGCAATGTGCTCTGTTTGTGAGTGTGAGTGAGTGAGTGTGTTTTGTGTTATTAAACTAGTGCGAGTTGGGTTGATGTGATGCTGAGTGCGGCATTAGTTAACATTCTTGCTGTGGCTGTCTACTCTTAATTTGACATCCATTTCAACCTTTAAATCATATTGACAGTTGTATGGTAAACAGTATTTTATTTGCTCTTTTTTTCACCCTTTTTAAATTAAAACTTTTCGCTTATCATATAAATTATACATTTTGTTTGACACCAAGTACGATCATACGTCTTTCTCATGGGGAAAAGTAATTATCCGTGTAGCACTTTTACATAAGGTAGATAGGTAGGCAGGTAGTTGGTACATATTTCTCATGAAGTGCTCCGGATTTTTTTTCATATCCATAAGTGTGAGCGAGTAATAATGTAGTATATAGAGAATATAGACTGTAGCTATGTACCTGTACTGTAAACGGTACGGAATAAACGTTTAGCTCATTAGTGAGAAAATTTACTTGACTGTTTGTATCTGTCTGTCTATCCCTGCATTGCATTGTAACCTCTATTCTTATCCTGTACAACACGGTAGTGACGGACGGTTACTGTTTATGCGTATGTAATTGTTTTATTACAGATACTTAGGTGAGCACATGTCTGTTCTGAGCTGATATTATGGTATGGTGTAGTGGTAGCAGGTGGTGGTGGTGGTGAGCTTATATAAATATCAGCAACTCGATCGTCGATAGTTGACATCCAGATTTGAAAATTGAATTGAAGGAAGGAAATTGTGTCAGAATGTGTAATTAGTGTTTATAAGATGATTTTGATCTACTTAGCGTAAGGGATTTTTTTCTTGTGTACGTGTATTTTTTTTTTATGGCAAACAATCAAACTATCAAAATCAAAGCATAGCAGTCAGTTGTCAGCTGTAGACGTCGTAGGTAGCTGTATTACCTGTCAATAAACACGTTCTGGTACTTGCCTGCCTCAGCTGCTGGCTGCTTATGTTATTAATGTTATATTGTTATTGGAATATGAGCATCTTTCTCAAATTGCTATCTGTAATACTATTCTTTTATACTGCTATATGTATCAAGGCAAGCTTTAAAGTTCCACAAGTTGCTCAGCTCACGGAAGCAGAAGCTCATTTGTTTTTCTGTCTAAAGACATAAAGATTAAATGGATGGGGTAGATGTTGTTATGTTTTTAACAAAATGACTGCTTTGGTGGCAAGTTGGCAAGCAGGCAAGCTCCTTCTTCTTCTTCTTCTTCTTCTTGTCTATGTAGTCCCTATAATTAATGAAGCATATCTATCTCACTCTTTTTAGTTTCAGTCTAAAAGTTTTTAAAGTGTCGCGTACAGTACTCCAGCAGTTACCAGTTTCAATTCAACTTTAACGTGTCGTCTCGTTTAGTCTAGTATTAGTCATTTTTTTATGAACAAATAATAATTGTTTGGTTGCTGTTGCTACTACTTACTGACTAGTGAGAGGTGGTAGGTACACTTGGTGCGTGGGGCCAAATAGAAAATCAACTAGTTTTTGGCACTAATTATTGAGCAACGACCAGGTTCAGTTGAGTTGAGTGAGTAAAGGAATAAGTTTGATTTTCACTCACTCTGGTTTTTATTTAGTTCGATTTAGTTGTTGTTGGTAAGTTGGTCTCTTGTCGTTTCAAGTGTCGATCTCATATTGTACTTGTTCTTCTCTTTCCCATTTCCTGTCCCTGTTCTCTTTAATACTTGTCTGTATGAAAATGATATGAACGACTGGCTGGTGACTGGTGACGAGTCGTACAGATTATTTGAGATATCTGTGGAAGCATGTTGCTTCATTTATTTCGACTTTGATTTTGTTTGGCATTATATCTGGATTTGGATTTTATAGTTTAAATAAAAATAACTGAGCGAATATATAGGAATTTAGTTCCAAAAGCTTTTAGGATTTTCTCCGCCGATTTTCAGCTACATAATAATAATATATTATTTTGTATAAACGGTTTAAAAGTAAGTTGTGACTTGGTGACTTGGTATTTGTGGTCCGCAGGCAAGTTAATTTTCTTTGTGTGTAATAAGAAGTACTAGATAAATATTCGTAAAATAATTATACAGTACTTAGGTAGGTTTTTTACTTTCAATAGTTTTTTTGTGGGGTTTATGGAAGAGTATACAAGAAAGTAAACAAATGAATAATTTAGGGTCCAGTCCAGTCATGTTTCACGAAGTCGTGTCTGGGCTCTGTGTAGTTTAAAACGATACCGGAGTTATGCATCCTCGAAGCGATAATCTTTGTTCACTTGAGCAGTAATTTTATATATATTACACCCCATTACTTTGCACTCCACGTCTAGCTTCAACTCTGCGTCACCGTATAGGTACATGTATTTATATCACATGTCCCTGGATTATAATACCTATTACATGTAGTGTGTGTATAATTTTATTGTTCATTCACAAGTTTCCTGTTGTGCACTTGTCCCAATCCCTACAACCTTCTAATACCACCGGTTTTAATCCCGTAATTTTATTTTTTCACGTTTCGTAATTACCTATTATGTGTTTTATTTTATCACTATTATTGTTATGCTATGAGCTATGACAAGTTACACGTATCCATTTAAAATTTTATCGGAGCTCATGCTATCTTCTGCATTTTTAAAAGTTGTAAACTTGCTAATTTTTATTAATGTTACGAGTTAAGGGTTATAGCAGCGGGTAAATTGGATGGATGCTTGACTCACTTTTTAAATGTAATTAGCATCCGTTGCATTTTCGAAATAGCCTAGACTAGACATAACGTAGGTATTTGTAGTATCGACGACAATATAAATTCTATTATTATTTGCTCTTGGTTGTGTGTTGTTTTTTTTATTGTTTGAATTTATCTGGCCAACGTTTGTATGGTTCGTGTCCATACCAAATCGATACAGGAACTTGTGAGTAAAACTTGCGGATGCTATTATTAGAGATAAGATTTAATGTGACGAACTAATGTGAGAAGAGGCTACTATAGGCTGTCTGAATGCTAAATGCCTGAGTCTGTATGGATTATTGACGGCTGATAGATATCTGTACAGTTTTGCTTATGTAGAGAGACAGAGTGTTTGGGGATTAAGCGTTTTTGTGTGCATTAGTGAGTGTGCTCTTGGATTCTATAAAAAATAATACATTATGGTAATGGCGACGGTGTTAAATACTCCTTTCTTTATGCACTCAATGTAATGGTCTTGTATGATGTATTTATTTACAAACTTATATGTACTTCTTATCGTGTTGTTGACAGTTGCTGCTGAGTCTTCATGAGATGATTGAGCAGAAGGGAGAAGCTGGAAAAGTTATAGAATCAAAGCTACAACAGCTTTCGGACGATCTTCACACCGTGCTCTCACAGCATATTCAGGTTTGTAAAACGAAATAAAAAGTAAAGAACCGTAGGTAGCTGTACAGTATTTGTATAATAGATCTGCTGTTCCATGTTCTGCATCTGTATTCTGTAGAGATTGAAACTTTGTTTTTTTGTGTGTGTTGTTTTGTGTTTAAATTTCATCTTTGTAGCCAAAACATGAATATGAATTAAATTAACAAGTTGTTGTTGCATAACTAAGCAGGAATTAAATGCTGCCTAAGGTGTGGACGGGAAATATAAAGTAATAAAGTGGTGGAAAATTATTGGCAGTTGAGCTGTTATCATGATAAATGTTAATGTTGTACCATGGCAGGGAGGGTGTAGCTCCATTGTTTCCAAAGGTGTAATTTAAGAGTTTAAATGCACGTTTGTAAAAGTTGTGTCAGTTAATCAGTTTTTTATCTTACAGTTTCATGTGTAGGGTTTAGTTGCGCCCGACGAGGCAATACACAGAATAGATGTGTGGAAGATACAGTTTATTGGCTACTATGCCGTCTGTGTGCACGTTTGCAGTAGTGACTGATAATGTTTTATTTAACCTAATGAAAATTTAATAATATTTTTTTTATACCTACCAAAACTCAAAAGTTGGGGAATGGAAATTTATTAGGATTTAACTTCAACTCTGTGTGAATTATGCACAAAACACAAGTCTACGTACCTATTTTAGTGATTGCCAGTTTTGCCATATCTACATTTTAGTTATCATATTATCATTATGTAATAATAATATTCTCTGGAATTTCATACTGTGCAATTTACAAGTTCAGTGCAGTTTAATGTGCGGTGTAGTAGTTTAAATAATAATGAGTAATTACTATAATTCACAGACAGTGACATGAAGTGGTTTGTAAATTAATAGGCACTTTATCTGTCTACTTACAGGTAGTTTTTTATTCGAGTTTTTTTTTTCGTGCAATGGAATGTGCAGTGGCGAAGCGGAAGTTATGAGATATTCCCACGGAACCCTGTTGGAATTTGGATTTGTATTTGAATTTGGTGTTGTTTGTTTTCTTCTTTGATTTAGGGAAACATTGACAATGTCTTAGAACTGACGGAGGAAAAGTGTCCGAATTTAATGGATGATGAAAATCTTAAACACGAGATTAAACAAGGTTGCATCGACAAAAGTTCTATTGCCCCAGAGTTTGTTCGACACTGTGTTATGGACATGGCCGGAACTGATATCGTCAATAAACTCAAGTAATAAACAAATATAATTACACTTACCTAGAAACCTACAATGATCTATGAATCTGCAGTACTTATCCGTAGTATAGTTATTAGTGTATAGGCTATCACTCTCAATTGTGTACTTTTTGTTACCATTCATATCTTAGATAGCTAGTGCGTAGGTCCTTCGGTTTCTATTTTGGTTGTACTACAGGTATTCCGTTACTGATAGAACAGAGAAAGTTTTTTTTTGAGCAAAAGTTACTCTAGCTTTTGTTTACATTTACATGGATCTATTTACAATAAAAATTAGATAATGGATGATCTATATTCGACTTATGGATTTCGTAAAAAGTATGCACCACATTAAATGTGTATTGTGTTATTGTGTAGTAGTATGATAATGATTATCTGTAGAGAATGTAAGCACGAAATGACAGCAGAGGTTATTGGAGTCGAAGTCAAGTCGTGCAAGAATTTTGCTCGTTTCATTACAAGAACTATACACTATACTTACATATAGTTCAGTTTATGCGTGTAATTTTGTGTAAACTACACTATTTTTGGTTTGAGTCTAAAACCTTTAATTATATATATATATATATACGTTATTGATGTCTTTCAGAGACACCTACATTCATGCATATATTAGCACCGAGTAAATTCCTTCCTGTACGATATTAAGTGTTAAATTATTCGATACTCTCCGTATGTAAAATCGATAGATTTGTTTAAATATGTACCTAGGTATTTTATAAACGCTTTAAGGTAGATTTGCCGCATATCTGTAGATTCGAAATGAGTTTTAGAATTGAGTTATAAATAGTTGTTAATAGATATCAAATTTCCATTTAAGCAGTTCAGTACGCAGAGATATAGATATTAGTAGATGTGCTTAGGTAGGTACGTTGGGGTATATTTGAATCCTATGTAAACTACGTCGTGTTTGGGGATTATGCATTAATGTTTGTTGATATGTTAACAAATTCTAGTGAAGTCCACTTGGCTGTTGCTGCCCATATCTCTGATAAGCTTGTGGATAGAGCTATAGATTCTCTCATGAAATGTCACAAGCAACTTGTAAGTTCATTCTTCTACTTTTCCTGTCCATGTGCACTACTAACTACTTTTATTGAGCAAATTTTCCAATTTTTATTCCTTACTGTCACATCAGTCCGGCATAGTTTTTTTATAAGTGTCTTACAATTTGTCGATTGTCGTTCTTCCTTACTTTGTATGCGGTGATGTTGCCGTGAGCGAACAAAATAATATTAAAAAAACCGCTGACATTGACACTGTGACACTCACGTTGCTTTTGTATAATTGTGGTTGTGATGGATCAATTTTTAATATTTGAACTTGAATGGAAACAACGACAGAATGATGTGGGAAAGAAGCGCTCGTCAACTCCCGACGTTCTTAAAACTCGGATGCGTTCCAGTCCAAGTGAACTCTCCAAGGAACTCTCTGAGACCGTTTCTATGATGAACGAAAGTAACGGTAGTCAGCTGTCGGACCAGTCTCCTATGGTAAGAACAATTTTGAGATTTTTATTTTGGTACTTCTCATAAATAATTAAAATTGAATTGTTGAAATAGTAAAATAATATTTTTGTAAATATTGTGTTAGTACTGAGAGCTGAAGTTTCAACTTGATTCTAGTTACTTAGTGAGTTAGTCACAATTTGAAAGGTCTAAAAATAGTAGTGTCAGTTCGTTAAGTGTGCACATGATAATAAATTACTATCTAGAATAAACTAGATTTTATGTACCTATATGTCTATTTTAATTGGATCGCTATTACGTCACCATGATAAAATATACGGAGAATTTAATGACCGTTTACGTACCTGTCAGCGGTATTCTAATTCTAAAATTATCAAATAACAGTATGTATTTAGGAGAGTGACTGTAACTAATTCAAATTACACGTTGTATACATATTTCATTAGGTATTTTAATATCAGCAATTTTACATAACAGTTTGTTTAATTTACAAGCCAATGTTTTGTTTCTAAACGTTTTTTTATTTGAATTTCGAATTTGCAGTCAAAATATTAAAACGTAGCATTGGAATAGCCATTTAAAAATTCAATAATTATAATAATACAATTAACAAGAAATTTCAAGCATAGTGAATAGGTAGTTTAATGTTAGCTGGACACGAAATCCGAAATAGTATTGATATTAATAAGTAATACTTTGATATTTTTAATTGGTGACCAATGACAGAAGCTGGATTACCTCAATCTTGTAAGTTGGAATAATTGGACGTTACTAATGATTTGATGGAAATTGGCTGCTGTACTAAATATCTGACTCTGTAGTAGATAGTGTGCATTTATTTTACCAAATAGAACTGTCTGTGTTTTAGTTTTTTTAGGAAATCTTTGCATTCGTTTGTGTTCTATAAGCATTGATTAGAAGCCGGTCGTTTCAATTTCGAATTTTTGTGGTTGCTGTCGTGTGATTTTGCCTTGTTTTAGTTAAATTTTCAGTTCTAATTACCTACCTACTTTGGTTTGCAGTTTTTAAGAGGCACGTGTAGGTCAGTAAGCTATACTTACTAATGAAAAATGAAGCTGTCTTGGAAAGTTCGTGTGTATGTAACTCTTGCATAATTTATGCCTAGACACACACTATTATTGTTTGCACAATCACAATTTCTTAGTAGTATTAGTAACATAAGGGGATCAGCGAAGACGTCCGGGGATGATGAGTTTTACACGGACATTAATTTCGATTATTTTACAGAGCATTATTAAGACTTCTGTGTACAGTGTGTACATGCATTGCACTTGTACTTATGTTTTTGCATGAAGTAGGTATTGAAGTTTAATACGTTATGTTTGTATAGTGCTCTGATTTTGGTTTTCAGTTTGTGAATTTGTGAGCAATATAATTTAAATTATAATGTTTTTTTTAGATAGGGACTTCAAAACTAATATGAGTATGAAATGTTTCAGGCTACTCCACAAATGCAAGCCAAACGGAAGGGACTTCACGGACGACGAATCAGGCCCAAGTCTGTCGTTGACTGCGTTGAGGGTATTTCTGCAGATGACATTCCGGACTTATTACCTAGCCTTCCGAAAACGATTGAAGGTGCGACTTCAATAGGCATTTTATTATTTACATAAACAAGTATTTCTTGTGTACAATTGATTAATTTATTTGTAATTCTTTTGTATTTGTAATTAATTTGTAATGTAAATTGTAACTTTTTCAGAAACGATTTCCTCTTTGCAAGACCTTCCTCCTGTTTCGCCTCAACAACTAAAACACCTTGGGAAAGCTCGTCCACGAAAACCAAAAACCAGAGCACCCACTCGGCCTTGCCTTCGACCACCGACCGAACTAATTGAAGAAGTATCGGATCTTCAAGAAGGATTAGATACATTTTTTCGTCCGGGATCAACCACGCCAACCCCTATAGTTACTCCTGATTCTGATGAGTGGTGCGATTTATATTTTGTTACAAAGTAATTTAACATTCTAATTAATGCATCACTGCTAATTCGTTGTATTTTTGTTAATGCCAGCAGCAGTACCTCGCTAATGATATCGATGACGAGTAATGCGGATGATAGTATTCAGTCCACACCCACACATTCCTCGCGAACCTTTAAAGTGGATGACAATAGATCGGATAAAACTAGTCCCGGCTCTTTTGACTCGTGTAGCATTTCTAGTAAATTGTCATTAGACCCTGTTCCTCGTTCCAAGTCCACAGATTGCTTGGAGAAGCCTCCAACGAAACGAGAAAGTTTATTTGCTCCCGGAAGTGATGAGAGTGATGGACAAAAGTCCCCTGTTCAAAGGATGGGTGTTTCGATGGGTTCTTCCGTACTGGCAGAAATTAAAGCGAGACAAGAGAAAAGATCGTCTGGATATTTTAGCCCTGGGGGTACGAAGGGTGACGAGATTTCCACGTCAACGTCTATTACCATTACAAATGCATCACCCACGACAAATGCAATCACGACCGGTGTTTCTGTAAGCGAAGCGAAGGAGAAATTTGGAAATAGCCAAAAAAGTGCAGTGCTTACCACAACCTCAAGCTCTACTTCCAGTGTAACTAGGAGACCGCCTCCAGTCGCCCCGAAACCACGACCTTGGTCCGTCGTTGGGTCCGACAGACGCTCAGGTTATAGCTGTTTAATTTTGTAACTTTTTCTTATCGTCGTTTGGCCATTACTCTAATTTATTTCTGCAATATGCAATATAGAGACGGCCCTTTAGTACATTCCAGCCTCGACGAAGCCAAACATTTTTTTGTAGGTTTACGCAGTTATGCGTATCCAGCTGTAGCGAAGTAATGTCGTAGAATTCCCTCTACCAGAAATTCTAATTTCTAAAGTTCTTACATAATTAAGGGAAAAGATCAAAAACAGAGGTACGGACACAAATGATACATCATTGGAAACCCCTTGATGAGTAGATTCCAAAAACAAAAAGGTCATAGGATTTCTCCACCCATCTTCATCGTCAAAATCGCGAATTTGTGGTTTTAGTATGTACACACATGCATTCCTTATTGGATCTCGTCTACATTGCATGCTGTGTACATACTTATTTCTATCTTTTCTAGAAATTACCCCAACAATACTTGGCGGGTACTAGCATGAATGTATAGCAAAGTTACCTATAGGTCTATGTTCTGTAAAAGACCAGTTAAAAGTTAAAAAACAAGGGCGCAGCCATTGTTTTTTTTTATATAGTACTGCACTTTTTAAATCGAAGTACCTACATTTTTTCCGAGAGTGATTTCAACATTTACAAATTCTTCCAAAATGTATTTATAAGTATCATACATTTTTGAAAATACCGATTCTGACTAATTATATGTCAGTCTGTATAGATATCCTAAATTTAGATACCTGAGCTTTTTATAAAATGATCTATTTTTAGTTTTAAGGCTTTAAAATTAGATCCCTAGGGATATATTTAGCTCCTTGAACGTTGTTCTGTCAGTCGTAGTAGATCCCACGAGAGACCAGTATTACATTTTTTACATCTAAATGAAACTAAAAGCAAAATGGTTCATACCTACGAACTAAGGAAAGCAAGATTGGGAATTTGGCCTCAAGTTTTATTTGAATGTAACCCAGTTTGCCTCTTAACCGACTTAAAACCCAACATTAATTAAAACATTGCATTGTTATGATTACAGTTTAATTTTCTTTGGAAGCAGGTAGTACTTTATTGAGGATTTAGTGTAGCGTCTTTTTTAACCAAGACTTTATTATTACACCCTAGGGGAGTATTCATTGGGAAGCGATGGATCGAGTCCGAACGCTTCAGCAGCCAACACTCCCGACTCTGGTGAACTTCTGGATGACAATGTTGGGGAGACGACGGGGAAGATTAGTCCCTCGACACTCGGTCATCACACTCACAATCAATCGCATCATCATTCCGTAGTGGACAAGTTCTCACTTGCAGCTTCATCCGGAGCGGAAACCATCTCTCTTCCACCCACGAGCTCCTCACCAAGTAATCATCATCATCATCTCCTTGTTAACCAAAATCAGGCGCAGCCCAGTAGTTTAGTGACCCCTCTGAGCGGTGGGAGCAGTCATGCCGTGAGCGGAGCGATCTGTATTAATTTACGTAATAGTAGTAATTCTGCTAGTAACAATGGTAACGACTCAATTAGCCTCACCAGTAATGATCACTCCATCTCACCTGTTTCACTGCCCTCATGGGCGGGTGGAGAGAAACGATCCGTGAGGGACATTGCTGCCTCCTTGGCCCGTCAGCAAGGCAACCAAGAGTCTGATGCAAAGAAAAAATCTGACTCTTTGCCCAGGAATGTTTCTGTCTCCTCTGTGGAGCAACAGCAACCAGGTTTGCATGCCCAAATTTGATCGTAGTTTGTACTCACTTCACCACTAGTCATTATTTATTATTTATTTTTTCGTTTGCAATTCACTTCACTATACAGTGTATCTACGTATACATTTTATTGGCACCAAATCCATCTCTAGTTTCATTGAATTTGGTTTTGTTTCCATTGTTTTTTCACCGACTATTTCGTATCCTGTTCCTTTTCTGTTTGTTCACGACTAACGTTTGTTTAATTCCGTTTGACTTTTACTAGTATTATTTGTCAGCTTTGCTATCTTTTTGTGTGATTTATAACTCCAAGTATTTCGTCACTAATATTCATACGTGTTTGCTATACCTTTTGTTGCTACATTGCCTGTTATTACTTCTAACTTTAATTTTTAGTACAGATACCATATCATTTTTATACATTTGAAATATCGTATTTTGACGAAAAATTAGCATTTTTGACTTGATTTTTTAAAAATATGAGAATGACCACAGCTGAATTGATATTTTTATAGTCACATAGTCAATTTAGTAAATTAGCGTACTCGTATTACAAATTTTGAAATTAATGAAGTCCAGCATTACTTATCGTATATTTGTTGACTGCATGTGGTAGTATGATTGTTTGCATCTGGATGTTTTTCTACACCCTGCATTTATAGATTTCAACCGTGCAAGAGTTTCTATTCAAGAATGGACACGACACCACTCCATTAGTGAGGTTTGGAAAGTTCCTCTGAGAAAGTTTTCAGCTGACAAACCTGTAAGTGACTTCGTGACAAATAAACTAAAACAAAAACATTCGACATTCGGTGTGGTGGATTTTGTGGAAGCTCGCTCGCAAAACACAGTAATTTGGTCTATTGGTCATTGGGTTTTATTCTTCTAAGAGTACTTTTGACAAACTGATCCTGTGACTCGTACTAATTAATAGCACTGCTTGCTAACATAACAACAATTACCTGATATGGTTGCACGCTTTTGGATTTTGATTCTTGTTTGCATGGATTGTGAGTTACAAAATAGTGGTTGTTTTGGGATTGTGAGAATGTTTCGTAGACCTTAATTTCATTTTCGAATTTGGCAATCTTTAACGTTAACAATTGTTGCAGTGTTAGTTCATCAATGGCAAGTGTATGACATCCTCACTAACCATCATTTTTAGCGATTGTTAGTGCAGCTTAACCATTGATAAGTTAACAGTAAAGTTGAAGTGAAATCTTGGTCTAAGGACTGTATACTTACTTGCACTAATTTCTACCTTTCTTGCATGTTCAGCACTGATACACATATCTATCTTCAAAGGAATATTGTTATTAAATATTGCGAATAATTATACGACTATATTTCTGTCCTTTCGACAGTCTGGTAATGCACTGCTGCGCTCTTACTGAACCAACAAAATACCTTTTTCCATAAATATATTCCTCCTATGTCAGCAGTCTCATTGTATCTGTCTTTCTCTCTCTCTATTACTGGCTCTGGTTCTGGCAACTGGCTCTTCCGTGTTGATTGTTATAATTATTATTATAAAATTCTCTAAATCTGTTCTCAAATCTGATCTGCTGCTGCTCTAACCGCTCGCTATACATAATACACCTCTGTACGCATAACTTGTAAGCAATCTCAAATCTGCTTACTCGCTCTATATTATATAAATAAATGTCTACATTCGCTAAAGCTGAAGAATCTATTTCCTAAATCGGTGTTATAAATGTACGTCTGAATAAGGATACATTGTTATACGGCTGAAATTGCGCTAACGTCAAAATTGTGTAGTGTTGTGAAAAATTATTCTAGGGTCAAAAAAAAAACTAAAACCAGTCTCTTATGTCTTGTGTAAGGAATTTTTGATGATGTTCAAGTTTTGCAAAACTGATCTGTTCAAAATAGATTTTTCGAAGAATGAAGATGTATTGCACCGGTATTGCACGAGGCTTTAGGCAGCATATAAAGACTAAAATAAAATGTTGGTTAAATTTATGTATAATTGAAATTATTTTTCCAGATTTCCAAAAGGTGGGATCCAAATAACGAACAAAAGTCAACTAATGGACACGGCCTACGTAAAGTATCGAATGAAGAGGATGTGGTGAATGTGTAGCATGAAGTAATGTCATCGTCGCCGTTTGGTAGATAAATGTAGACCTGTAGTTACTACTTACTTACGATTACGAAGATTCAAGTGCAAGCAAGTCAAAAAAAATAATGAAGTTTGAATTTAAATTAAATATAGCGTACGCGTATCGTTCAGCCCAGTTTAACCAAGTATTGTCTCAGCTTTTTGCTTTTTTGCGACAAGGAAATTTGACGTTTTATATAATTAACTACACAGTATATAAAAAAAAATTACATTACATACTTACAAGAGAGCAATATATATATACCGTATATATATATATATATATATGTGTGTGTGTGACGTTTTACATCTTCCTGACGTTTCCAATTTTAGAAATTTAATAGTTAAACGTTATAATTGGAAATTTATTTTGTCTTTTTATTTGCCTATACAGCTACTTACACACTATATTTGAGTAGATGTTTAGGTTTTTTGCTATGTGAAGCAAACTTGGCTAGAAACTAGTATTGTATTGTATTAAGTAATTTTGAATTATTATGACCTGTACTTTAGTTTATAAAAGTATACTAGATTCAGGAATGTCATTAGAAATATTTGAAAATTCGAATGCGTAGAAGTGTGAGTATAATAGTGTAAGTGTACTATGGGTTTTTGAGAATTGATATGAGATTCATATAATTTATTTAAAATCAAAATACAATCACATTTTAATAAAGGAACTGTTACAATGGTTTTGTAATAATTACATACTATTATTATAGATGTAACCAGAGGAAGTATTCGCAATATTTCAAAAAAAATATAACAAAACAATGTAATTAATAACTACTATTATACTTTGTATTTTGTCATTACTGAAAAGAAAAACATGAAATGCATAGTTTTCGTTCTTTCAGTAGTACGTCGTCAATTCCTTCGTGTATCCTTTTATCATAAAACACCAAATTTAAAATGTCTAACTGTAATTACATTATTAATTTTATTCCACATTCATACGTGTTTGTATTTTTTAGTTTATTAGATGATCGCACTTGTATTAATTTTCATGTACAACGATGACGCTGAATGAATAATTAGCTTTTTAGCAATTATAATATTGTATTGTAATTTTATTAATTATATTATTACTTTTACTATTACTATACATAGATATATTACATGGATACCTTAACTTAATTATGAGGTGATGATATGAGAAACTGACTCGTAGTCCATAATAATCGATTATATGATGAAAGACATCAATTTTTTCTGTGTTTTCGCTCGAATGTTTTAAAAAAAAACAATAATTTTACTCTCTTTCCACACACACAAATACCTTCAATATTATTATGTTGTACTATGTACTAAAACTAGATCACAAAAAAGACAACCATTTTTCAAATAAATGCATGCGCTAATGGCTCGCAAATTTTAATAATATTTATGCATCATTTTGAGAGTGTGTTTTTGTGTTTTTTTTGTAGCTTAGCTTCGTAACAACGCATTAGTTATATTATTCATTGTCTCCAATTGTCTTTGTATTACCTACACATATTACTGTATTGCATGTGCACTTCATTTTATTTGAATGACGGTGTACAAGACTTTCACCTTGTCAGTGATGCATAATTAATCTTTGCATGAAGTTACCGTGCAAACAAACATACATAATTTCCCATAACATCTAAAAACCATATTACCTCCCTTCCTTCGTTCTTTCCATTTACATGCACAACGTGTTATTAATTTTGATGTTTGCTATTTTTATTTACTGCTGTCGTGTTTGTAGACTACTGGATGGAGCAGAGTACATATAGCAATCTTCCAAAAACGAGCAAGCATGAAGCGTATCGTAATTATTACTAATTACGTAAATATAATTCCCTGTACCTTTACCTTTTTTATTTGTAGCAATTACCTACTTGCTTATCTTTCCAGTCCCAGTCCAGCCTTAATTATGTTCCGAAATGCATACATCGGTAAGGCTGGGTCTTGTTCAGATCTTATTTTATACAGTACTGGTTAATAGCTTGTTCTAGTATGTAACAGTTTTTATTATTTTTAAAAAAGATGGTTGATAATTGCCGTGCTCCCATTTCCATTTTTATTTCCATTCTTATTTTCATTCCCGATTCTATTCCGTAATTTTAATTGATCTTTTTAAGTGAGTGACGCATTAGTAATTAGGAATGAATTGTTCAAAGGAATTTGTTACAATCCAGTATAATTTATGGAACCATAACGTACGTAATATATACCTATGCCTACACCTTATTTAAACAGATGTATTATAGTATTACACATATACATACGTAATTAGGTTAGTTAGTTCCGAAAATTTATTGAGAATTCGTTTCTTGCTCAAACTGAAACTCATCCTTTTGATTTTATGGATTCAAAGACCAAAATTGTTCATTACAGTTCAATTTCGACATAACTACAAACGATCTAACAGCATTCATTATATTTGCGCGTAAAAGTACACCTAAGAAGAACTGAATTAATTACTGCCAACAGCCATTTTAAAAAAATTATAACTTTTTAGACTTGCAGTTGCAGTTCCAGTTATTCCAGTACATACATCAAATAATTAAATATAAATAATGCGAAAACAGGTCTCCGGTCTCTCTCAATGCGCAATGATTCAAAAAACAAGATTTTGTTGAAATCGGCTAAATTAAATCCACATTGGAACAAACTAAAATCTAAATCAAGTCGAATGTCAATTTGAAGTTGTAAATAGTGTATAAACGAATGAGTAAAACTACTTAAAAAAATTAACTGTACAATTAGAATTCTCCTATAACAATGTGATTTGAGATTAGTCCTGATTCCACCTCATCGTGTAGATACCTAGGTAAGTAAGTAACTAAGCATTCATTTTAATTAGAAACTCACTAGAGATTGTAAAAAGAAAAGTGTATTTAAAAAGGTAAAAGATATAGTTTTCAGTTTGTACAGATACATACTTTAAAAATAGTAGGGTCGTGATTTACATTTTACTTACATTTATTTGACAATACACTGTATAAAGAATTAACCTGGTACCTTTTCCACTACAAAATTACAAGGAAAAACAAAACAAGTCATTTGGGGAAGCGACCAAACGTTTATTAATTATTATTATTACCTTACTTGTTACTTTCAACTTAAGTTTAAAATAGACTTTTAGAATTGTAACTACCTACCTACATAATTACCTATACCTATATATTTAGAAGAAATCTATTAACCAATACATAGCAATACCAACAATACCTATTAAAACTGTAACTAGTATGGACACTAGTATGCATAATATAAAAAGCTAACTTTAACTGAGAAAAGTATTAGTACCACCAAACGTATGTATATAACCAATTGTAAATTATGTGAACTGTACTACAAAAAGAAATACAACTTACTGCCAACGAATAATGTTTCATAAAAATTAAACGTGTTATGATAAAACATTGTCGTCGTAAATACTGCCTCAGAATCTTATTCTAATTCTAATTCCACAATTTAATTTCATAATTATTTGTAAACTAAGTGTACACATAGTTCAAATTCGTCTCAGTTTAAACCTGTGTAGTTCATATATTGAAAATATTCCTGTAATTCGTTTCTAACTTATTGTTAGCTAGCTATACGTACTACGTTTGAGTGTATGAACATTATAATTTCCTTGTCATTAAATTGAGACTGATTGTGAGAGTCAAAGTCAAGGATTTTTCATTGAATTCATCCGCCAACTGTGTTGTCTAATTAAATTATAACTATGTAATAGTAAAAGGAAAAACTTTATGAAAATAATTCAAGGATAGAATATATTATTATGTAGGTACATGATGAATGGGGAGTGTATGTATTTAGTCAGGGGAAAATAAAACTAATTGCATTTCAATCCATTAGTCCATAGGCATGCAATTTATAAAATAAATATTGAAAAAAATGCTTGATTGACAAATGGAAAAAATGTGAGTGTAAATGTAATTAGATACTTACTACTACTACTACTACTTACTGTAGCCTACAATGTTAAATCTGCATTTAATGTTAATGATTGTAGATAATTATTCTTGTTATATCACGGAAGTTAAACGAAGAAACCTCGCATTCGCATCGCATCGCACTCTGTATGCATGCAACCTGGGATATATTTCATGGGTGGTGTTGGTGTGTCTGTGTATGGATGTGGAAAATGTATAATATGCGATTAGTTGAAATTATTGAATGCGTGGTAGACTCAATCAAAAGGAATTAAATCAAAATCCAGATCGATTTAAACACTACACAATAACACAATCTACAAACTACATACAAGGCCTGGTTGATTAAATTTCACTTTTGATTTCGATTCGGGATTTTACTTACACAGTGTGACAAGAGAACAGGCATTGATTTAAAATCAAATCAGAAAAACGACTATAGAAATAAAACAACTATACATCTACCTACATATGTATATAGATATAGTATATATATACTACATCAGTAAAGTTTACACTCAAATTATGTAACTACCAACATAAATACTAAAAAATTGTAGTGAATGTATATCTGCATGGTAAATGGTATGGAATGCTGTATGTACCGTACCGTAATGTTGTGAAAAGTCAAAATAGAACTCTAATACTTAGGTATACTGATAGCATTTGTAATAAACGAAGTATGTAGTAGTTGTAGTATTGTAATGATTAGTAATCCAGGTAGCTATGAAAAATGTCAAACTCAAGAATGTAAAATTTACCTCCTATATAGCTAAACTAGAAATACATGGGATGATGTACTAAAAAAAGTACGCCGATATGGGAATTTGAAAGAAAATTAATAGAAAAAAGAAACAGGGCAGTGAATGCTAAACTACACGACTAATAATGATTGTAATACATACAACAATAATTAAAAATCCCCTCTAAATAGTTGTAATGGTAAATTCCTACACAAATTACTAAAACCAATGATAGAGGACAGGCTAGTTCCCTAAAAATCTAAAAATACCTATACCTACCTACCTACCTAAACTGTCAACTTGCTAATAATAAAAATTGAGATAGAACTAACAATAAGCTATAAACTAAAGATCAATTAGTGAATGTAATCATTATATAATAAAGTAATAATTCAATTTTGTAATCAAAGGATGGTCACAGTAAGTTTTCATGTCAATTATTTCAGTCATTTTCATGGGGTAGAATTTCCTTTGGGGCGAAGATAGACTCTACTGCTTCTTCAACAGAGACAAAACCTATAAACAGTTCCTTGAATAATCGTACATAAGAGCTAGATTTTCGTGACAGTAATGCAATGGCAATGGCAATGGCAATGGCAATGAGAATGGCAGTGGGTTACACCACCACAAACAATTACCTTGACATTGATTTACCTTTATTATCCGCTTCTCAAACCGGTTTTCATTCTTCGACCCTCGCATAGGGTTTAGGTTTTCATAGCAGCCAAAACAAACATACAAAAAAGAATATTTAAAAAAAATCACTTCAGATTCAAAGTTAACCTTTTCGAAACGGTAATATACTTAGTTTTGAATGTTTTTGAAAAGGAATAATTTCTAGTTTTGACCATTTTG